>OZ053313.1:1230635-1411325 GCA_964056655.1 Arabis hirsuta
GTTTCGCGATCTTATTGGGCTAGCAATTTTCAAAATCATATACGACTTACAGGCTATTATTAGGCCTTATAAAAGCCCATTGACATGTGAAAACTATAGATAATCCCGGCCTAATATATGGAATCCATACTGTACAAAAATCCAAAGATAATGTGTAGATAATTGTAGAAATAACATTTTTTTTTGAAAAAAAAAAAAAAGGCAAAACAGTTTGTGGCCAAGCAAATATGGGTGAATCAACAAAGAAACAAAAACAACATTTTCTTTTTCTATATAAAACCAAACCGTAAATGTTATCTCTTTTTTCATTTTTTTTCTTTCTTTTGTGTGTTTTTGATAGGGAGAAGATATAGAAAAACCCCTAATTCTCATGACTTCAAAAACCCTAGTTTTAAGGGATCCCATTCAAACAATTTCCATAGGTGACATTTGGAAAATTAATGACGTCATTATTTCAATTTTTTTTCTTCAAAAAACTAAATACTTTACGAAAAGTTAAAATTACGAAAATATTAATAATCTTAATAGAAAAATTAGTAAATTCACAAGTGAAAGTAAATATACAAAATGTGACCTCAAATTATCATCTCTTCATTGTTAAAAAAAAGGCCTCTTCAAAATTTTGTTTGCCTTGAGAAAATTTGTGCTTCTCTAAAACGACAACGTCTTCAGAGCTTCACCAACTTGAGATAAGGGTAATTTGGACATTTCAAGTTCATTCTGATAAAACGACTGGGAAGATAAAAAGAGTCATATTTTTGTTCGTTCACTGACCTTATCTCTCCCAATTCTCTCTTCTTCAAAAGAGAGAGCAATTCTCATTCAATAAAATCGTCCACAAATTTATCAAAAAAGGGTTTAAATTTCTTAAAACCCTTATTGCTATCTCCTTCCTCCACAAAGTTTAGTGGAGAGACTTCGATAAAATCTCAGTACCAACCTGAAATGGACTCAAAGGCGGTAACACCAGAGCAAAATCCGTTTTACGCTTCGGGGCAATCAGGTATTTTGTTTCTTCTTCCTCGTTTCAGTCTTCTCGTAGTAGGGTTTAATCTGGTTTCTGGAAATAGGGTTTTTTAATCGGAGATAGAAATTTTCGGGCTTTTTTTGTTTGGTTACAGGTAAAACCTATGCTTCCGTTGTCGCCGCCGCTGCTGCAGCAGAAACCGCCAGTAAGGAGGGTGGGTCTGTGAGTAGTGTGAAGGAGCTCGATTCCTCATCGGAGGCTGTGTCTGGAAATTCGGAAAAGGGCGATAATTTACCTGACCCGGAGAAGGAGAAGGAGAAGCCGAGTTTGGAGGTTGGAGGCGACGGGAAAGTTTCCGACGAGGGGGATTCGTTGAAGGAGGATTCTGATACCCTGGAGGCTGCTTCATCGTTATCTCCGAAGCCGGAAGTTGTTTCTGAGAAAACAATTGGAGAAGATGATGTAGAGGTTGCCGAGGAGACCAAGAAGGTTAATGAAGGTGTGGGAGATATTGAAAATGATAGTGAGGGTAAGATTGAAAATGGGAGTGTTGATGTTGTAGAGAAACAGGCTTCCACGGATGGAGTAGTGGATGAGAAGCCGGATATGGAGAGAGAGGAGACTGTGGAGAGTGGGAGTAAAGTGAAAGGTGTGGAAGAAGAAGATGATAAGGTAACAAAGGCAGATGGAGCCAATGAGGGGGAGAGTGAGATCAGTGGAAAAGTTGATGTTGACGAAAAAAGTGATGATGTTATCGAAGAAGAAGGTGTGAAGTTAACTGATGAAGGGGATTCAATAGTGGACTCTTCCGCTATAGAACCTGTGCATGTTGATGTTGCAAAGCCAGGGGTGGCTGTTGTAGGTGAGGTAAAGGGAAGTGAGGAGATGAAGATTGGTGATGATGGTGAAAATCTTGAAGTGGCTAATAAGTTTGATCAAATTGCCAATGATGATGGTGGTGGATTTGAAGTTGAGTCTGATAAGGCCATTGAGGAGGTAGGAGAAAAGTTGACTACTGGAGCAGACTCCTCTAAACTAGAACCTGCTGAAACCAATGTTGCAGAGCCAGAGGTTGTTGCTGTTGAGAGTGGGGCTGAACCAAAGGACTTGGAAGTAGCTAAAGGATCGGAGAAGGGTATGACTTATGCTGATGTAAAAAAGGCAGGTAGTGCAGTAGCTGACAATGTAACAAAAGAAGAGGAGAATGTGTTCAATGGCGTAGTTGATGATGATGAAGAGGGAGTGAAGTTAACCAACGAAGGAGACGTTGTGGTGGACTCATCTGCTTTGAAATCTGTGAATGTAGATGTGGCGAAGCCAGGTGTTGTTGTTGTTGGAGATGTAGAGGGGAGTGAGGTGCTGGAAACTGATGGTAACATCGCTGATGTGCATAATAAGTTTGATCCAGTTGGCCAAGTTGAAGATGAAGGAGTTGAAGTTCAATCTGATAAGCCCACTGAGGAGGCAGGAGAGAAATTGACTAGCGAAGGAGACTCTATTGTTGACTCCTCTGTGGTGGCCTCTGTCGATGCTAATATCAATGTTGCAGAGCCAGGGGTTGTGGTTGTTGGGGAGGTGAAGGAGGCAGAAATCAAGGTGGATGATGAGGTTGACAAGACTATTCCAAAAATTGAGGAACCTGATGACCTTACTACTGCATATGATGGAGATTTTGAATTGGCTGCTAAGGAAATATCCGAGAAAGCCAAAGCAGAGCCTGACGAACCAAAAGCAGGTGTGGAAGAAGAATTGCCTGTTTCTGAAAGTTTAAATGTGGGTTCAGTTGATGCAAAGGAGGATTCAAAGCCACCAGCTGATTCACAGGTTGAAGCAAACCCTAACCCTGAGGTCCAGGAAGTTTCTGAAGGGGACAATGTTGAAGACGGTGAAGACAAGATCCCAGTCGCAGACGTTGTTTCTTCTCGTGAGTTTAGCCTTGAAGACAAGGAAGTGGACCAGGAACCTTCTGGAAAAGGTGTTATTGGGGTTGATGGAGATGAAAGTGAAGAAGAAACTGAAGAGATGATATTTGGGAGTTCTGAAGCTGCAAAACAGTTCTTGGCAGAGCTAGAAAAGGCTTCTTCTGGTATTGAAGCACATTCTGACGAAGCAAACATGTCTAACAATATGTCAGATAGGGTTGATGGCCAGATTGTCACCGATTCTGACGAGGATGTAGACACAGAGGATGAAGGTGAGGAGAAAATGTTTGATTCTGCAGCTTTGGCTGCACTTTTGAAGGCAGCCACTGGTGGGGGAAGTTCAGAAGGTGGTAATTTTACCATAACATCTCAGGATGGTACAAAGCTTTTCTCTATGGATCGCCCTGCTGGTTTGAGTTCATCTTTAAGACCGTTGAAACCTGCAGCAGCTCCACGTGCAAACCGTGCCAACATCTTTTCCAATACTAATGTCACAATGGCTGATGAGAGTGAGATTAACCTGAGCGAGGAAGAGAAACAGAAATTGGAAAAGTTGCAGAGCCTCCGGGTGAAGTTTTTGCGGCTTTTGCAAAGGTTGGGGTATTCCGCAGAAGATTCAATTGCAGCGCAGGTTCTTTACCGTATTGCTCTACTTGCTGGGAGACAAACAGGGCAGTTATTCAGTCTTGATGCTGCAAAGAAGAAGGCTGTGGAGTCTGAAGCTGAGGGAAATGAAGATTTGAACCTCTCTCTAAACATACTGGTCCTTGGAAAAGCGGGGGTGGGAAAAAGTGCTACGATAAACTCCATTTTGGGAAATCAGAAGACGTCCATTGATGCTTTTGGTCTCTCAACCACTTCGGTAAGAGAAATATCTGAAACAGTGGGTGGTGTCAAGATTAACTTTATTGATACTCCAGGTTTGAAGTCTGCTGCGATGGATCAAAGTTCAAATGCAAAGATGTTATCTTCTGTAAAGAAGGTACTGAAGAGGTGCCCCCCTGATATTGTTCTCTATGTGGATCGGCTTGATACTCAGACCAGGGACTTGAACAATTTACCCTTGTTAAGGACGATTACTGCTGCTCTTGGTTCATCCATATGGAAAAACGCCATAGTGACATTAACCCATGCTGCTTCTGCCCCTCCTGATGGCCCATCTGGCACCCCTTTGAGCTATGATGTGTTTGTAGCACAATGCTCACATATTGTTCAACAGTCTATTGGACAGGCCGTTGGTGATCTACGTTTGATGAACCCAAGTCTGATGAATCCGGTTTCTCTTGTCGAGAATCACCCTTTGTGTAGGAAGAACCGGGAGGGAGTGAAGGTTCTCCCGAACGGCCAAACCTGGAGACCTCAGCTGTTGCTGTTGTGCTACTCCCTGAAGGTTTTGTCAGAAGCAAATTCTCTGTTGAAGCCTCAAGAGCCGTTGGACCATCGTAAAGTATTTGGTTTTCGAGTTCGATCGCCGCCTCTACCTTACTTGTTGTCTTGGCTGTTGCAGTCCCGTGCACATCCTAAGCTCCCTGCAGACCAAGGTGGTGATAGTGTTGACTCTGACATTGAAATTGATGATGTGTCTGATTCTGATCAGGAAGATGGGGAAGATGACGAGTATGACCAGCTGCCACCATTTAAGCCTCTTCGAAAAACCCAACTTGCAAAACTATCAAAGGAACAGAGAAAGGCATATTTCGAGGAGTATGATTACCGAGTAAAGCTCCTGCAGAAGAAGCAATGGAGAGAGGAATTGAAGAGGATGAGGGAAATGAAGAAAAATGGGAAGAAGGTGGGTGAAAGTGAGTTTGGTTATCCGGGAGAAGAAGAGGATCCCGAAAACGGTGCTCCTGCTGCAGTCCCAGTTCCATTACCCGATATGGTATTGCCACCATCATTTGATAGTGATAACTCAGCTTACCGATACCGATTCCTGGAACCCACTTCACAGCTCCTAACCAGGCCAGTATTGGACACCCATAGTTGGGACCATGACTGTGGATATGATGGTGTCAATGCAGAACACAGTCTTGCTATAGCGAGCCGGTTCCCTGCTACAGCTACTGTCCAACTCACCAAGGACAAGAAAGAATTCAACATTCATCTTGACTCTTCGGTGTCTGCTAAGCATGGCGACAGCGGATCCACCATGGCAGGGTTTGATATCCAGAATGTCGGTAAGCAGCTTGCATATGTGGTCAGAGGAGAAACCAAATTCAAGAACTTGAGGAAGAACAAGACGACTGTTGGAGGGTCAGTGACATTCTTGGGCGAGAACGTTGCCACGGGTGTCAAACTCGAGGACCAAATAGCACTTGGGAAAAGGTTTGTGCTTGTGGGCAGTACGGGGACCATGCGATCACAGGGAGATTCTGCTTATGGTGCGAACCTCGAAGTCAGGCTTAGGGAAGCTGATTTCCCAATAGGCCAGGACCAACACTCTTTAGGTCTGTCTCTGGTGAAGTGGAAAGGGGATTTAGCCCTCGGAGCCAATCTCCAATCTCAACTTTCTGTTGGAAGGCACTCGAAGATAGCCCTACGTGCAGGGCTGAACAACAAGATGAGCGGACAGATCACAGTACGAACCAGCAGCTCGGATCAGTTGCAGATTGCACTCACTGCCATCCTTCCAATCGCTATGTCCATCTACAAGAGTCTTCGACCAGAAGGGCCAACCGACAAGTACAGCATGTACTGAATATCTCTGCAGTTCCCTCTGCTGATGAATGCTGGAGAAGGATCTTTTATATTATTGGTTTTTTACTTCATGTTTTTTTCCCTACTTTAATAAAAACTTCTGTTGAGATTTTCTCAAAGTTGTATTTTGTTCTGTTGAGAGGTACCTGTCGGATTTATCTTGTATCAGTAATTTTTCACTTTTCAGTAATATTCCTCAGAAAATGGAGTCTAGTTCAGTCTTCTTTTGGTTCTAATTCTCATGCTGATGTTGTTGCTTGGATTTTGTTTGCTCATTTGTTACTTAAAATTTCTGCAGAAGATACTAACCAGGTGCGTACTCTATTCTCTGTTACTTAGACACAATCTCATTGTGTTCTTCACCAGGATCTTACAGTTCTTCCTTGGTCCCTTGAAGGTAATGGTATGTGTTTTAGCTTCTTACTAGTTCAGAATTCTGTAATAAGGCTTCTGCTGCTACACTCCAGTCTCCATTTTTTGTTATATTACATATGCTGATGTTGAGTCAAGAGAAGAACCGTGTATTGATGATGAAAAACACAAACTTGCTGCTCTAATCTGAGAGGTGAAGAGTCCCAGAAACCTTATGTGTTTTGTTTTGTCTGATTTAAAGCTCAAGAAGATATCTTACTTGTCATTTTCAGATCCGACAAAGCATGGCAGACTTGAAGAATAAGAACGTCCAGTTAAAGTCTTATGTCAACTTCTTTACACAGAAAAAGGTCAAAAGTAAGATTTCCACAATTAAGAGATTGCAATCTTTATATGTTTTACTATAGAAGAGCTTGAAGATTAGATAAATAGTTTTTCCGATTCAACAAAGATCTCTCAAGAACAAAGACACACACACATAACTTGGAACAAAACAGAGGAGACAACAGAAATAAAAACAGAGTACTGAGAAATTGGGCAATGAAGCAGCCACTTATTTACTCTAAAGCATTATTATTGTGACTGAAGCATATCCATTTTGGTTTTCCTTTTCGAGTTTTCTTACTGAAGGATCTTCAAGGAAGCTGGCCTCTTGGTGATTTCAGACACCCAATCGTTTACACGTTGACGCTGGGTGAAGAGCTTACCGGTGGGAGTTCCGAGCAGATATTGAATCACTGGAATGTGGTGAAGATCAGTCAAAGTAAAAGTGTCACCAGCCATATACTTGGTCTCCTTGAGCCTAGCCTCGTAGACATCAAGGACCTTGGCTAACTTAGCCTCTTCTTCTTCAACAACGGCTTGGTCTGTGGTCAAGCCATACATGAGCTTGAACACTTGTTCCCAAGCAAGCTTTGAAGCCACTGGGTCGAATTCGTGTGCTTCTACTTGCATTCCAATGACCATGACTGTGTAGAGTGGTATGTTCTTAGAGTCGGATGGAAGAAGGTTGGTTCCTTGGTCTTCATATCTGTGAGCTATGTATTGAGTGATAGCTCTTGACTCTGCACAAAGAAGCCAATTCTCATGTTAGTGATCTTTCCTTGTTTTTGTATATTTATAAATCAGATTGGAGATTCAAAAAATCATACCGAAGAGCTTGAGGTCTCCATCTTCAAAGGCTGGAACTTTACCAAAAGGCTGCAGCATCGAAATCAAGAAGAAAACTTTCAAGATTCAGCAAAAAAAAGGTTGGTCTTGGTCTTGTCTTACAACAAGACATAGGTAGATAGGTGTACTTACGTTGCGAGAGAGGAAAGGCTCTTTCTTGTGTTCACCGTCTTTGAGCTCAACATGAACTAGCTCAAAGTCGAGGTTTTTCTCGTGGAGGGCGATGAGGACTCTCCTGGTGGAAGTTGAAGCAGCGTGTCCGAAAACTTTGATGCCTGCCATTGATTTAGTTACTAAAGAAGTAGAGACAAGAGTGAGAGATTTGATGTTGAAGGTGAAGGTGAAGTTGATGCAATAAGACACAACTAGTGATGGTATTTTATACTGGATAAAGCTTCTAAATAAAGTTTTCAATTGCATTAGTAATGGCCAAATGTCATACAAGTGCATAGTAAACTTCCACGTACTAGTCAAGCTTGTCTAGTAACTTTACATCCTTTGGTTAATTCCGGTTCGGTTAGTTGTTTTGGTTCAATAGGTTTTCTCTCCGGACGATGAAACTCTGAATCATGTATTGCGTTGTGGTGTTCTTGGACCACATCTCGAGGAACTTCACTTGCTTAGATGTTCGCTTGTTAACTCCACCGTACTCACTTCCATCGGCAGCCGCTGCCCAAATCTCCGGTACAGTTTTAATTCTGCTGCTTGTGATCGATGTTTGATTCTGAAAAGTACCATTTTTTAACTGAATTTAGCACTTATGGACTATTGATCAATTCCGGTAGATGATATGAATCGGTTTAATAGACTCGAATCCAGTGTGCTGATTATCCGTCGTTCCTTGAAGTCAAGCATTTATGTATTTTGCAAATAGGTATGGTTTTTTTTGTCACTCGTTCGTTTATTAATGACAAGTTTTTAGTTTGATGCTTTGAGTTGAAGTTGTGACAATGAGCAATCATCATAGGGTGATGAATTGCTGGAGAAGGATCTTTTATATTACTGGTTTTTTAGTTCATGTTTTTTTCCCCTACTTTATAAAAACTTCTGTTGAGATTTTCTCAAAGTTGTTATTTTGTTCTGTTGAGAGGTACCGGTCGGATTTTTCACTTTTCAGTAATATTCCTCAGAAAAGGGAGTCTAGTTCAGTCTTCTTTTGGTTCTAATTCTCATGCTCATGTTGTTGCTTGGATTGTGTTTGCTCATTTGTTACTTAAAATTTCTGCAGAAGATACTAAAGGTTCGTTGAAGAATCTTTAACCTGTTGCGTATTCTATTCTCTGTTTACTTAGATTTTGTACCACATCTCATGGTGTTCTTCACCAGTGGTAGGTGTTTTAGCTTCTCACTAGTTCAGAAATCTGTAAGTCTTCTTCTGCCACACTCCAGTCTCCACTTATTGTTTTATTATACATATGCTTTGAAATAGATTTCAATTCTCTAAAACATTTTGAAATCATTGGATTATATCGGTCAAGAGAACTGGATGATTACATATGTGTGTCTTGCTGTTGTTGATTGTGTCAAGAGAAGATCTGTTATTGATGATTAAAAATACAAACATTTATGTGTTTTGTTTTGTCTGATTTAAAGCTCAAGACGATATCTTACTTGTCATTTTCAGATCCGACAAAGCATGGGAGACTTGAAGGCCGTCCAAAGTATTATGTCAAACTTCTTTACACAGAGAAAAGGTCAAAAGTAAGATTTCCTAGATCAAAACTCACTATAGTCTTTGTATACTATTCTCACTAATCAGTCACTCCATAATTAAGAAATTACAACCTTTATATTATTTAATTAATTAAGCTGTTTTATTATAGAAGAGCTTGAAGATTAGATAAATAGCTTTTTCGATTCAACAAAGATCTCTCAATAACAAAGACACACACACACACACACACATAACTTAGAACAAAACAGAGGACACAACAGAAATAAAAACATGGTACTGAGAAATTGGGCAATGAAGCAGCCACTTATTTACTCTAAAGCATTATTATTGTGACTGAAGCAGATCCATTTTTGGTTTCCTTTTCGAGTTTTCTTACTGAAGGATCTTCTGGGAAGCTGGCCTCTTGGTGATTTCAGCCACCCACTCGTTGACACGTGGACGCTCGGTGAAGAGCTTACCGGTGGGAGTTCCGAGCAGATATTGAATCACTGGAATGTGGTGAAGATCAGTCAAAGTAAAAGTGTCACCAGCCATATACTTGGTCTCCTTGAGCCTAGCCTCGTAGACATCAAGGACCTTGGCTAACTTAGCCTCTTCTTCTTCAACAACGGCTTGGTCTTTGGTCAAGCCATACATCTGCTTGAACACTTGTTCCCAAGCAAGCTTTGTAGCCACTGGGTCGAATTCGTGTGCTTCTACTTGCATTCCAATGACCATGACTGTGTAGAGTGCTATGTTCTTAGAGTCGGATGGAAGAAGGTTGGTTCCTTGGTCTTCATATCGGTGAGCTATGTACTGAGTAATAGCTCTTGATTCTGCACGTAGAACCCAATTCTCATGTTAGTGATTTTACCTTCTTTTGCTTACTGTCAAATCAGATTTGAGATTTACAAAATCATACCGAAAAGCTTCATGTCTCCATCTTCAAAGGCTGGAACTTTACCAAAAGGCTGCAGCATCAAAGTCAAACACAAAACATTCAAGATTCAGGCCAAATCCAGTAAAAGGGTTGGTCTTGTCATATAACATATCATAGGAACATATCATAGGCAGATAGATATACTTACGTTGCGAGAGAGGAAAGGCTCTTTCTTGTGCTCACCGTCTTTGAGCTCGACGTGAACGAGCTCAAAGTCGAGGTTTTTCTCGTGGAGGGCAAGGATGACTCTCCTGGTGGAAGTGGAAAGAGCGTGTCCGTAAACTTTGACACCTCCCATTGATTTAGTTACTAAGATATAGAGACAAAATAGTAAGAGATGTGATGTTTGATGTTGAAGGTGATGAAATAAGACACAAGTAGTGATGGTATTTATACAAGTGAAAAAGCAGAGTATCAATTGCATTCTCATAAAAATGTTTAATATTATTTAGCAGATATTCATGCATCTACTAGACCGTCGCAACCAAAATTGACTAGTCTTCTTGCAGGATATTTCAAAGTGGAATTGGATTGATTAACGTTTGAATCTTTGTTTTTACATTGGTTAAGGGATAAAGTTTTTAATAAAGCATTCAATGTGATCAAATAAAAAATCATACAAGTGCGTAGTAACGGCCAAATAACTCAAACTTCCACCTACACCTAGTCACCTACTAGTCAAGCTCATCTAGTAACTTTACCTCCCTTGGTTATTTCCGGTTCGGTCTTGTTTCGGATGCTCTAAATCGGCATGCCTTCTCGGTTACATGGGTTTGTCTTGATGTGAAATTTGATAGAACAATGGTTATATGGTTCGGTTTTTAATCGATATAACAATGATTGCAAGGTAATGAAGTAACCTTTTTTTTTTTTATATGGATGCAAGGCAAGTATGAACAAATGTATAAAGAATGATAACCAAAGATATAAAGAAGATTGAATTTTCAATATTACTATTTGGAAAAAGAAACCTTTTTGACAAGTTTGTAGAAAAAAACTACACAAACAATAAAATTAAAACAATTTGTGACCATGCTTTAGACCCATTAGAAAACCTGGTGAATGGGCTAATCGACGACTACATTCACGATAGGAGGATTAGTCGAATGATAAAAACTCGGACCACCCCTTAATTCTGAAAATAAAATAATAATAAATAAATTCTAGCATATGAAATTCCCTTAAGCTGTTCCAAAAGACCAGTCGGAGTTGTTCCTTTCTCAAGTATGACTCTATAGTTTGATATCACTTGTGAATGGAAGAAGAATGATAACTTAAGATGATAAGCCATGAAAGCTCTAGCTTTGACTTCATATACACAAATGCATAGATTTGTTTCGCTTCTTTCAATCCATCAATCTCCATCACTGCTTCCAACAATTCCTCTGTATTTGATCAAATTGCTTTGGTCCACTGCACTAGCTAGGCGACGAATTCTAAAAGAAACCGCTAACATTGCTTCTTGAAATGAATCCGAGCCTCGAGGTCGTTTAACCGCTTGTGCATGTGGCTTGCGAGTGAAGTACTCACAACTTTAACTAATTGGTCCATTTACGAATTATGATCACTAAATTCACTATGTAAACTTGATTATTCATTTAAAATTAACATGACAATATAAAATAGTGACAAGATTATCATTTGATTTTGTGATATATATATAGGTAACATAGCAGTTGGGTCAATCTCTTTAGCCAGAAACATAAAAAGTCATAAGTAAGATTTTCCCAATGAAACTAACACTCATAAGTAAGATTTTCCCAATGAAACTAACACTAAGTTGTTGTATCTTGTATATACTATTTTTACTAATCAGTAACTCCATATAGTAAATCCATTGCAATATTGTATTAAATAGATAACTACTTCTTCATTCAGAAAAGATCTCATAACAACAAAGACACACACACACTCACACAAATAACTGAAAACAAAACAGAGGATACAACAGAAAAAACAGAGTACTTTAGAAATTGGCCTATGAGGCAGCCACTTATTGACTCTGAGTATTATTATTGAGACTAAAACAGAACCATTTTTCTTTTTTCCTTTTTAGAAACTTCTCACTGAAGGAGCTTCTGTGAAGCTGGCCTGTTGGTGATTTCAGTCACCCATTCGTTGACACGTGGACGCTCGGTGAAAAGCTTCTTGGTGGGAGTTGTGAGCAAGTACTGAATCACAGGAATGTGGTGAAGTTCAACCAAAGTAAAAGTGTCACCAGCCAAATACTTGGTCTCCTTGAGCCTATACTCGTAGACGTCAAGGACCTTAGCTAACTTAGCCTCTTCTTCTTCAACAACGGCTTGGTCTGTTGTCAAGCCATACATGAGCTTGAACACTTGTTCCCAAGCAAGCTTTGAAGCCACTGGATCGAAATGGTGACCTTCTACTTCAATGCCAATGGCCATGACTGCGTAGAGTGCCATGTTGTTAACGTAGTCTGGAAGAAGGTTGGTTCCTTGTTTTTCGTATCGGTGAGCTATGTATTGAGTAATAGCTCTTGATTCTGGAGAAAACAACCAAACCATGTTAGTGAATTTTCCTTCTTCTTTTGCATATTGACAAATCAGATACCGAAAAGTCCGTACCGAAAAGCTTGAGGTCTCCATCTTTAAAGGCTGGAACTTTACCAAAAGGCTGCAATATCAAAATCAAACACAAAACATTCAAGAATTATCAAAATGTTTGGTCTTTTCTTATAATAACGTGGAGATAGATATATATACACTTACGTTGCGAGAGAGGAAAGGCTCTTTCTTGTGCTCACCGTCTTTGAGCTCGACATGAACGAGTTCAAAGTCGAGGTTTTTCTCGTGGAGGGCGAGGATGACTCTCCTGGTGGAAGTAGAAGCAGCGTGTCCGAAAACTTTGATACCTGCCATTAATGTTGGTTACTAAGAAACTCTATGAAGACTTGAGAGATAGAGAGTAAGAGATGTGATGTTTGTTGTTGAAGGTGAAGGTGATGAAATAAGGCACAAGTAGTGTTGGTATTTATACAAGTTAGAAACAGAGTATTTTATGCATTCTCATTAGTGTTTAACATACTATTTTAACAGATAATAATGTCTCAACAAGACCGTTGCATACAAAGAGTATTCTATGCAGCCTTTCTGGAATATTTTTCAAAGTCGAATCGGTTGATGTTTGAATTGAAGTTTTTTAATATGGTTATGGGATAAGATTTTAATATCAGAGAAAAGATCAAACAAGTAAAGTAGTAACGGCCAAATGAATCAAACTTGCACCTACTAGTCAAGCTTCATCTAGTAACTAGATATCCCTTGTTTATTACTGGTTTCGACTCGTTTCGGGTAGTTTTTCCGATCCTCTAAATCGGCATGCCTTATCGGCTAAATGGGTTTCTCTTGTTGTGGAATTTGATAGAACTAATAGGGGTGTTCAATCCGAGTTTCGGCAAGATTTTTTCGGTTTTTGAAATATAGTTACCAATATAAGTAATTAAGTATACTATAAAACAGAGTAGATGTGTGGCCATACGCTTGGATTTTTAGTTACTAATCATTTTTGTTCGGTTTAGGTTTGGTTTTTGAGTCTGTTCATGTCTGACTCTGTTATGATCTTATGAGACTGGTAAAAAATTGGATGAAACAGTGTCTTTTTCAAAGTGTTTAACGTTTTATAGATGATGATTCTAACTTGTAAATCTCAGACCAGACCAAAGCAAGGAGACAGACTTTAAGGACAAGAACGAACAAAGTCTTAGGTCAACTTCTTTACCCAAATACAAAATGGTCAAAGGTGTAAGTAAGATTTTCCAAATCAACCTCACACTAAAGTATTTGTATACTGTTTTTTTTTTTTTTTTTTTTTTGATAACTGGGATCATCTGAAGGGAAAGTTTTCAGATTCATCCTCGAAAGCCATAAAATCCAACTTCGGGTGGCCAAGTGGAGTGGTAAGATAATTTCACGCTTGAAAGGATTTGATCCTTTATCTCCTTGACCTAGACCAACATGGCAATTCCTCGATAAGGAGAAACTAATGGCCATCCATGTATTCTTGCCACTTAAGGCGTCTACGGGTGGCCAAGTGGAGTGGTGAGATAATTTCACGCTTGAGGAGATTTGATCCCCACATGACAAATCCTCGAGAAAGAGAAACCAAGTACCACTTGGTTAACGTTCTTACTAATTAGTAACTCCATAGTTAGAATATTGCAATCTTTGTATTAGATAACAAATTAGCTTCTTTTTTTTTATAGAAGAAGAGTTTGACGAATAGTAACAACTTTTTTTGATTCAACAAAGATCTCTCAAACACAAGGACACACTCACACATAACTGAAAACAAAACAGACCGAAAAAAACAGAGTACTGAGAATTGGGCTATGAGGCAGCCACTTATTTACTCTGTGGCCATTATTATGAAGACTGAAACAGAACCATTTTGTTTTTTTTTTTCATTTTTAGAAATTTCTCACTGAAGGAGCTTCTGTGAAGCTGGCCTGTTGGTGATCTCAGTCACCCATTCGTTGACACGTGGACGCTCGGTGAAGAGCTTCTTGGTGGGAGTTGTGAGCAAGTATTGAATCACAGGAATGTGGTGAAGTTCGACCAAGGTAAAAGTATCACCAGCCAAATACTTGGTCTCCTTGAGCCTATACTCGTAGACATCAAGGACCTTGGCTAACTTAGCCTCTTCTTCTTCAACAACGGCTTGGTCTGTGGTCAAGCCATACATGGGCTTGAACACTTGTTCCCAAGCAAGCTTTGAAGCCACTGGGTCGAAATGGTGACCTTCTACTTCAATTCCAATGGCCATGACTGCGTAGAGTGCCATGTTGTTAACGTAGTCTGGAAGAAGGTTGGTTCCTTGTTTTTCATATCGGTGAGCTATGTACTGAGTAATAGCTCTTGATTCTGTACAAAAAAACCAAACCATGTTAGTGAAATTTCCTTCTTCTTTTGCATATTACTAGAATCAGACTCAAGATTCATACCGAAAAGCTTGAGGTCTCCATCTTCAAAGGCTGGAACTTTACCAAAAGGCTGCAGCATCAAAACCGAAACATTCAAGAATTCATCAAAATGGTTTGTTGGTCTTCTTTTCTTATAACAACACATATGTAGATAGATAGATATACTTACGTTGCGGGAGAGAAAAGGCTCTTTCTTGTGCTCACCGTCTTTGAGCTCGACATGAACGAGCTCAAAGTCGAGGTTTTTCTCGTGGAGGGCGAGGAGGACTCTCCTGGTGGCAATGGAAGCAGCGTGTCCGAAAACTTTGATACCTGCCATTGATGTTGGTTACTAAGAAACTCTTTGAAGACTTGAGAGATATAGAGTAAGAGATGTGATGTTTGTTGTTGAAGGTGATGAAATAAGACACAAGTAGTGTTTGGTATTTATACAGGTAAAAAACAGAGTATTTTATGCATTCTCATTAGTGTTTAATACTATTTTTACAGATAATAATGCATTTTCAGGACCGTCGCATACAATATTATTTAACAGTATTTCATGCAGTCTTTTTGGAATATTATTCAAAGTCGAATTCATTGATGTTTGAATTGAAGTGTTATTATTTTGGTTATGGGATAAGTTTTTTAATAAAGCATATCAGAGAAAAAATCAAACAAGTAGTAACGGCCAAATCACTTAAACTTGCACACCTACTAGTCAAGCTTCATCTAGTAATTGTACACCCCTTGGATATTACCGGTTCGGTCTAGTTTCGGGTAGTTTTGTGATGCTCTAAATTGGCATGCATTCTAAGTTAAATAGATTTCTCTTGATGTCAAATTTGATAGAACAAATTGGCATGCACCGTATTCGGTTTTTAGTCGAATTCTGGTTAAAAAGAGTTTCTTCTGAAGTAGAATTCGATATAACAATGGTTGGTTACTCTAGCGATTTAAAAATTTCTTTTAATTTGGAATTCAAACATTGAAATCTTGAAAATTTCAACGTCTTTGATATGAATGAAAGGTAAGTATGAACAAATGTATAAAGAATGATAATCAAAGATGTTAAAGAAGATTCAATATTATTATCTGGAGGAAGAAAAGAAAACCTCTTTGACAATTTTGTAGAAAAAATACACAAAAACAAGAAAACTGAACAATTGGTAGTCTATGAAATTCCCTTAAGCTGTTCCAAAAGACCTGTCAAAGTTGTCCATTTCTCAAATGCGCTAGCCGATGACACGAAAGCGAGCTTCGATGACTCTATATCGTTCTTGTTCACTGCGAAAACAAATCAAAACCAAGGTTCAAAGAAAGATCTTAATTATGTATTAATGAGAACTTGATTCTTGTGAATGTAGAAGTTAAGAAGGTGAATAAGAGACCTGATGTAATAAGAGAAGCTAATGATGAGTTAAATGTTTCCACCTCTGTATTCTCTTCTGGGCTCGAACTCAACTGTCATCAAAACACAAAGGAGAGCTGCTTCAACATACAGTAACAAAACCATTTAATAAAGTCGATCTTTTGTGACGAGCTAAAAAGGAGCAAGAAAAACCTTTGTGAAAGCCGAATTAACAGTTTTGACCCATTCGGTATCAGTGCCTTTCCCCAAAACCAAACCTGCAGCTGGAAGATCATTGTTCTCAATGGCTTGTCCTACTTTGCTTAACTTGTAAACCAGTTCCTGCAAATACCCTGCAAATCCACTATATGCTTTTAGGTTAAGAACCAAGGAAGACTATGACACAACAGAGAAAGCATATTTGTCCCTAAAAGAGCAAAACTTTTCCACCAATTTGTTCTGCTTACTTCATGTAGCATTGGAGGAAGACAAAGGAAACAAAACCAGATTAAAGTGCAATGTAAATGGCACTGAAACAAGCCAATTTCACTATGAGAAGACCACAACACAAAGAGAAAAAGCACACTTGTCCCCAAAAGAGTAAAACTTTTCCATCAATTTGTTCTGATTACTTCATGTAGTATTGGAAGAAGATAAAGGAAACAAAACCAGATTACTGTTCAATGTAAATGGCACTGAAACAAGCCAATTTCACTGTGAAGACCACAACACAAAGAAAAAGCACTTTTGTCTCCAAAAGAGCAAAAAAATTCCATCAATTTGTTCTGATTACTTCATGTGTATTGGAGGATGCTAAAGGAAACAAAACCAGATTAGTGTTCCATGTAAATGGCACTGAAACCAGATTAGTGTTCAATGTAAGTACCAAACAACACAAAGAGAAAAGCACATTTGTTCCCAAAAGAGTCAAACTCTTCCATCAATTTGTTCAGAAACCAATTGCTTTTGCAACTTTCTCAACACAGACAGTACTCTCAAACAACACACACTCACAAGGATGAAAGATTTGATTATTTCAATGCAAAATTTGGAGTAAAAATCAAAGAAATACCCTTTTCTTTGACGGCAGAATTAATAACAGCTTGTCTCTCAATCCTCTTTTTACGATCTTGCTTTACTTTTTCCAGAAGCTCTTCATCATCATCAGCTTCAAGAATCGCTGCATTTGCGTCACGTCTTCTTATGTCATTACCCACAAGACCAACCGCAAGAAAGCTGCTCATAAATCCAAGAGACAAATCTCTTCTTTTCCATAACAGAGACGATGTCTGGTTCTTGTTGTTTCCTGAGTATGCAATTTGGTTCTTCTTCTTCGAAGAAGTTGATGAAGAGAGAGTGGAAGAGAAGAATGGGTTTAGGGTTGAAGAACAAAGGAGTGATTTCGCCATTTTTTCTCCTTGTCGTCTTCAAAATTTCTACTTGGCATTTTTTTGAAGGATTGGTTTATGTGATGGTGATGATGATGATAAGGTCTCTTGCTAGCTTGTTGCGTTGTGTTATTTTCCTCCAATCACTCACTCTCACTTTTTTTGTCCATTTTTTGTTTCTGCTTCTTCACAATTTTCAATTTTCTTATAAAACATAAATATTGTGATTAGAGAGACTAATGACTTACACAACGAAACTAAATTAGCCTTAAGAAATATTTCCAAACTTTTTTAACAATTAACAGTAACCAATACAAACATTAAGATCCTAAAGACTCTAAATTACCACCCCCCAAAAAAAGATATTCTTTTAGGCTATGGAAGCAAATCCACAACTGCACTTACTTCCACCACCAAAACTGTCGAAACAAAAACAACTTCCTCATCCTAATATTGTAAGCCATGAAAGCTCTAGCTTTGACTGGATCACCATTCAGATACTCAAATGCGTACATCTGTTTCGCTTCTTCCAATCCATCAATCTCCATCACTGCTTCCAACAGTTCTTCTGTATTGATCAGAGTTTTGCTTTGGTCCACGGCATCAGCTAAGCGACGAATGCTAGAGGCAACCACTAACATTGCTTCTTGAAATGGATCTGATTTTCGAGGTCGTTTAAGAGGTTGCCTTAGAGGATTTGGAGGAGGAGGAGGAAGATCATTAGACTCATCATGCAAGTACTCATCTGCGCCTGTGTATGATTCTGTTCCATCTGTATCGCTACGGTCTTCTGAGCTTGGTAAAGGGAATGAAACAGAGTCTTCTTCAAAGTGTTTAAAGTCGTTTGGATGATGGTTGTTTTCATTCTTCACCTTGTTTAATCGACCTGGAGCTTGATAGTCGCCACATACAATTCTAAGTTCTTCGTACATCTCAATTTGCTTCCCTCTAAATGCTTTTGCATCTGGGTGTACCTGTTCCAACCATTTTTAAGTTATAATGGTGCACAAAGAAAGAAGATTTTGAAGTGAAAGAGCTGGGATTATGGAAATATATATACTTACAGCAATATATCTTTTCCAAAGCTCATCACTTTCGCATTCGATCATTTTTGTGTTTGCGTTCCACCAGAATCCATCTCGGCTAAGTATGTCTTTCATCACTCTGTACCTTTTCTTGATTGTCTTCAGGCGGTTGATGGCTTTTTGGTTATTCAAGTTTAGATTGAAACGAGTGTTAACCGCAATACAAGCGGCAGTGTAAGCGTTCTCGTTGAAGCATTTGTCTATTTTGTTCCCACTTTTAGCCTGGATAGCTAAAGCTTCAATTAGACACTTATCCATTCCAATGGACCATACAACATTTCTCCCTTTATGCTTCATCTCTCTTCTCTGTACTGGCAAGCCATATTGATCCATTCCTGATTCATTTATGCAAAAACCATGGAATATATAGCACAATATGTCAGAAAGTGATTGCACATATCATCACAAGAGAAGCCAATGAAACGTTATCAAGACCAAGGGCAAGATTACAATTCTATGCATAAATCATTATACCATAACATCACGAAAGAAAAGGCTTGGTTGTTCACACACACAATTTGATAGGACGAATCTGGTCCCAAAGTGACATGATAAATCAATCTAATCATACAGCATTTACATGAACTATGATCAACGGGCAACAACATGGTTCACAGATTTCACACTTAAACAATCAAATTTGTCAAAATAACACATCACCAGAGTGATCATGGAAGCACATACAATGGAGCTGTGGTCACAGGAATGACTACATACTCTTTTGAAAAAGAGACAGATTGTTCCACCTATAAAGTAATAGATCATGGTCACATAAAGTGTTTACTGGACACTAAACTCATTCATGGACAGTAAATTTCTTTACATCTATACCAACAAGGATGGGGTTAGTGACTCACTACACACATAATTCTATAGTCTTCATATAAATCTTCTTCTTCTTCTTCATTCTCCACTAATATGATTTTCCTCCAAGGCATGAACAATCATCTACATACTACTTAAACCGAACAATGAAAAGTCACCTTAAACGGAGACAATCTCTGGTAAGCTTAAGTTCAACTTTCTACAAATCAGACTCGTGAACTAAGCTAAACTCGTGACAAGTAGCAACTTTAAGTTCATCAAGTTAGTCTCCTTAGATAGTTAGAGGGAGAAATTTAAGGGTTATACAAGATTGAAACATATAACCTACCTCAAGCTAGTTACTGTAGAAATCAGAAAGCTTTAAGCTAAATAAGCAAAGAACACGAATCTAATCTCGTCTCTTTTCCAGAAATGAGAAAAGAGCTCTAATAATAAAAACCCATGAAAGGTCTTAGTAGAAAACCCTAGTGTTACGAAATGAACCAAATGAAAAAAAAAAAAAAAAAAAACCACAGTTCGATGAACTCGAAAGAAATCAAATGTCGCATACCTTCCTGAAGATTGATTGTGTGATTAAAATCAAGTTAGATCGTCGATGAACGGAGGATTCAAAAGTGAAGGAAGCGCAAGTGCGACATTTCTGAGAAGGAGAAGAAGCTCGATTAGGGTTTTTTATTTTATTTTTTGATTGTGAAAAAAAAGAGAAAGGAATTAAGTGAATTTTCTCGAACCCACCTGAGTACTTGTTTTCTCGAAAAACAAAGTCGTCGACGAAATTTCCCCATTATCGCTTTCACAATACGGTAGCGTTTTATTGGACCCAGAATCGTTGAACTGATATTTTCTTGCCTTTTCCCGGAAAATTTCTCTGAAGCTTTTTCTTTGTTTTATTTTATTTTTCTCCGTCTCGGTCCACGTGTCATCATGTGTGCACACTGAAACTCCCCGGGTCAGACCCGAAACTAGCTACTTAATGGGCCAATTTTGATTGTAACTAGAAGCCCACATATCCAAGACTCTTAAAGGCCCGGTTTAATGGGCCGGACCCGTTTCTTCTCTAAACGTAAACCCTAGCTTCTTCCGCTGTCTCTTGATATATAGCCGCCTGCAACTCTTTCTCTCTCAGTGATTTCAATTAAGCGATAATTCAGTTAAAGTTGCTTTGATACTTAGTTCCTCGTGTTTCGATTCTTTCTTCTTTTGTTTTTTCTCGCTTTGATTTGATTCGATTCGATTTAATGGTTGTCAATTTTGTTTACTTTTCTCTTGCTATCACTTTGGTTTTTTTTGGGTTTAATTAGGGTTTTATAGTGAAGGCTGTGATGATGAAAATCTACCTATTTTATGAGTAAACTCTGATTAGAAATTTTACCAATGGATCCTTCTGAGCCTTCACTTCAATTTTCTATTTATCCTTGTATGTGTTTTTTCACAATTCAGTTTTCTCGGGACAAATTTTCTTATTTTTTTGGTTTCTTCGAGTTTGATGAGGAAGAGAGCCAATGGAATGATGATTAAACTTTATCGGAAATATTAATTTATTGTGCCGACCAAAACTCAGACTACAATTATCTGATCATTTGGCTCTCTATTCTTCTTGTTTTCTTCATTAAAATTTTGTTTTTCTTGTTTGATCTTGATTTTTCTTTTAATCTAATTCCCAGCGTTACAAGATTATGAACATAACTAGGTCATAACACTTCTCTCCAGTACTGGTTTAGAGACTTGTAAACGAATTAAGGACAAATTTATTAAGATCATAAGACTTGTGAATAATTATGTAATGGTATATACAAAGAGAACAAATTGACATTAAGGAGTACCACCAAAAAACTGAAATCCATTCTTCCGAAGTTTTAAGAATTTTAACAACAATTGATTGGTTATTCAAAAGAATATCCCCAAATATGGTACAAGATTCAAAAGTCACTAACACAGTAAAGTCAAACTGAAACATGATATTGAAATGCCATTGAGAAATCAAAAGGCTAATCTGAACAAGTACAGAGGATCGAGTGAACCAAAGTCTTGAAGTATTGGGTTTAATGCTTTTGTCTTGATTCTTATAATGACGAGGAGAAGAATCATGTTTACTTGAACCATAAGAAGAATTATGTTTACTTGATTCTCATAAGTTGTTTTCGTTGTCGAAAGACAGTAAAACGCTAATTTGAACTGTAAGAAAAAAGTATTGGTGATCAAAATAACCAAACTCTCATAGTTTGTTTTTAACGCCATCTTTTGTTTTGGTTCCAATAAGGATGAGAAGAAGAATCATGTTTCCTCGATTGTTGTTGTCCCCTCATGTTAGGATGGTTCCTACTTGGGCTATGATCAGGACTCCATGATTCAAATCCTGGATTATTATTACTCATGTACTGGTTATTCCCTTGGTAAGAAGAAGCTTGTGAAGCCGATGCAATCTCATTTACGTGATGTGAGTAGTAACTGTTCTGATTCTGCTGATGAGACCTCCATGAACTTGAAGCAGCTGTGCCGCCCATTTGGCCTACCTGTTCCCTAACCGTGTAGGAGGTTGTTGAGATTGGTTGTTGTTGTTGAAGATGTTGATTGTGATGAAGTTTTGGTTGCATATGTTGTTGTCTTTCTATGTGAGGCAGAGTGTGTGAGTTATATGCGGATGGAGCATGCCGAGGGATTGATTGTTCGTTTGTTGTTTGCCATTGCATTGAAGCAGCATGAAGCTGAGTACTCGATCTAGCAACAGCAGCACCAAGTTGGTTTTGCCTTGAAAATGGATTCCGGATCCCTTCTTGTCCCCACCCACTCTGCAAAGATGTACAACACACTTACTTCAGTAATGGAATAATAAATCAGTGAACATCAACATCCTGTAATGGCGGGATTGTACTCATGAGTTGGAGATTCATAAACCGGTTTTGTGATAGCAAGAGTTTGGTGCAGTTATTTGTTTTTTCCGTGTCATTAATTTTTCCAATCACTAATTATCATAATGATCCAATTTGGCAGTATGATTTATCATTAGGGTTCCCAATAGTCCGAGGAATTTTGGGTGCATAGGTTTTGAGTAACGCACCATTCCAGGATTGGTTGATGGAGTGGGAGATGGAAGAGAAACTTCTACTTTTTCTTCAACCTTCTTATTTGAGTTTGGTGCACCAGTCTTAATCACATCAAGCAGTTTCACCATATCTTGGCCGGCTAAATTACCGGGCTTGCCAGAAGTCAGTGCATAAACAAGATCCGGGTTCTTAAGTAAAGCGGCTAATAACTCGAGATCAGGTTCCGAGGAACCACTTTGAGATGAAGAGGTTGTGGCAGCACCTGCAGCGGTTCGCCGTTCATCAAGAGAATCCTGTGGTTCTGTTATACTTTCTTCTGGTGGCTGTTGAGATGGAATTTCAGGGGTCAAACTGTCATCATAGTCCATTTCCCTGTCCCATGGTTCCTTAGGATTCAACGGTATAGTTTGAAGAGACTGATATGTTGTTTCTCTTTCTCGCCGGTTTCTGTTTCTCTGAACATCAGCCTCCTTGCTATTACCACCAGCAGCTACTCTCCAGAGTTCGTCAAGTTCCATTCCTGCAGAAAACTAGGCATGAGAATGAGACTTGAATAGCCACCACAATTCAAACTCAGCTATTCCATAAGTGGTCAATGAGATAGAAAGTCGAAGAATGGTATACCTGGTGGTACATGCCAATTAATCTGTTTTCGCTTGCAATTCTTTAGAATGGTTTGTGGACTCATTATCAACAAAACTCCAACCTTCTTAGCAATACTTTGTGGAGGTGTTGAAGGTTTTCTATATTCCTCAGCTTGTACCGGCACATTTACAGCCGGTGAACTGACAGACTGAACAGAAGAAGGTTCAGGTGTGTAAGGTTCAGGTGTGTCTTCAATCTTAGCTTCATTGGTCTGACTAGGTGGAGAATCCTTCGCTGACTGAAGAGCCAGGGGCTTCTCAGGAACAATGGTTCTCGAATCACCAATGGCACTTGGTAAGGCATCCTTTCTACTATTCTTGCTCATATAAAGAGCACGCATCTTCGCTTTCTGAATATCATCAGCAGACATAGGGCGGCTCCGACTCGAAGTTCCTATTCTAACTGTCTGAGGACTCCTTCCAGCAGCTTTTTGGCCTGGTTGCTCCACCATCTGAACTTTCCTGCGTTCTTTGTTATCTACAGCAAGCTAAGGAAACTGACTTTTAAGCTGATAAGTACAAGAAATCCAGAGATAAGAAAAAGTCCATAACATGAAGCGAAGAAGCTGGTCGCTCTCTTGACATATCATGTTCCAAATGTAAAATACCAACTCAATAACACAAGTAGCCTATGAGTTCAACATGCTAACTTTTCAAACGCAATGAGAAAAATATAAACCAATGGGTGCTTCAATAAAAGAGCTAAAAGACAAGGATACATGAAGGAGTTGAACCAAGCATGTGTTTCTTGGTGGAATCATCTGCAGAAGTAAGCAACAGTTTTGGACCCTGTGACGATACAACCCTCCTGGACCAAAATAAAACCAATGATTATGAAACCTCCTAACCATCAAACGGGAACATATTCTAGGTGGAAGATAGCAGTTAAAATGATACCTGACATTCTCTGACCTTCCATTTGAGAGACTAAGAATATCTTCCTGTAACAACACGAGAAAAGGTTTTAAATAATTGATGAGGTCTACACAGTAGAAATAGATGCATGTTTTGCCCCACTTACTGGATTGCGACTATCACCCATGATTTCAGCAATACTGCATAACAAGACAAAATTCTATGAGAAAAAATTGCCACTAAACAACAAAATGGGAGGTAACTAAAAAGTATATAGTCAAGACATAAACCACAACTTGCCTCTGTTTCAGAAGCAATTGACTCTGCGAATCAGTTTGCGAATTGTTACGATTTTGTTTCTTCATAGCTTGAATTTTCGCAAATAACTTGGTCCATCTTGATAACAAACCTTTCGCCCTGTTTGATATGTCTGATCTTCAAATCAGATAATGAAATCATAACACGAACTTTGACATTAATGAAAGCTACACAGCACTTAACTATTTAAGAAATTACCTGGTGACCTATAGAAACGAAGTCCATTGACGCTTTGCAATATGGCTGACATATTTTCAGGAGATGCTTTGTGGAGAGGCAAATGACATAGAACCTGCGTTTTAACTATCAGTTATCCATGAGAGAACAGTTTGATATTTTTTACAGCAATCCAATTGCAAGTAAATTAGTCTTGTACCTTCAGGATAAGAAGTAATACACTAGTTTGCTCTTCAATAGCAGCTTGACTCAACCATGTTGTAAGTATTAAAACCCCTCCTTTCGATAAAAGCCTGTGCACACATAGAAAATAACAGTCATGCTGGGAATATAAGAACAATAACATAAAATAAGACACTGAGTGAAAGAGAACCCCCAATTAGTACCAGATCAGTACAGACGGATCTTGTATTTGCATGATCCACTCCATTAATTTCACTTGGCCTGAGAATGTTTCTTCTTTCCGCAACAAAGGAAAAATATTCTCAACAAAGTACTTGTCTGAATCACTGATGTCAGGTGGAATATCTTCCTGAGGCAGAAGTGCCACAGTTTCACCTTCACCCCAACTAATAGATGATGCCTCCGCATCCACAATGTTCAAGGGTACCGGATCAACATGAGTTCCCTTGATCCCGTTACTTTCTGGAACACCATCATCTAGTAAAGGCGTATTGGACATAATTACCTTCTCCCTTGAAAGCCTCACCTGTTTTCTTACTCTAGTCTTTTGAGTAACAAAAAACTCTCGAACCTGCCATTGAAAAAGTCACCTTAACATTACAGATCTAAACTGACATAGAATTCAAAAAGCACTGCCAAACAGAGCAGACGAAGGCAACATTCAAAAACGAAGTTAAAGAGAACAATACCTGGGCGACTGTAATGCCAAATAGAGCACTTATCTCCCGAGATTCCTTCTTACTAATAGCATCTTTAATTGCAAAAACTGCTTGCAGATACTTAACAGCCTTTGGATTCAACAAGTCTCTTGGCCGCTTTCCTGAAATATTGACAAATTCATCAGATACGAGGCATCAAGCAAGCACCAATATATGAAACACTATCTGTGATATACTTTTTAAGAGCAAGAGAAGAAAAGATGACATGAAAGAGATATCAGTGACAAACTTAGTATACATAGATAAGAATTATTAACAAGACTCACCAATCTTAATAGACAAAGCACCAGCAGCCTGCAAAAATGAAAACAAAAGAGATCAATGTCTTTGCCAGAGAAGATACAAATGATCACTTTAGAGGAGAAGTGACACAAGAACCAAACATCCTTCATCATATAAACAGCTTAACCATCACCATTACAGAACAAACACAGATTTACATATGCCCAGCAATTAAAAAGTGAAGCAAAGTTTGAGTTCGTCGAAAATAAACAGTTCACAGCACAATCAAAGAGGTCGAGCTATAACTTACACCTCTAATCTAATTAGACTCAATACCCTTAAAAGAGTTCATCTTTCTCAGCTTTGCCCATATCACCACTTCCATTACCCAGAAAGAAAAAAAACAATCTTATTACCCTTTAAAGAATTCATCTTTCTCAGCTTTGCCCATATCACCAAAACTTCCATTACCGAAAAAACACGGACTTTCGATACCAAAAACACAATAAAACAATAACCCACCATTTCTTGCGCGAGGGGATTAACCCCTGTGAGTTTACATTGCGTAACGACAACATCTTGTAGCTGATCGATCTGGCTATGAAAAAGCTCCTTCTGCGAATCCAATAACTCCATTAACGACTCTACAGAGCTCCCGATTTCTATCTCCTCCTTGAACGAGTCCATGGTCGCCGACGGAAAACTCGAAGACCAACACGCAAACGGAAATCAAAATGTGCATCAGAGAATCCCGTCTGCTCCGAGAGACTCACTGATCCAAACGTCGAGAAGAAACAGCTGATACGAGAAATTCAATGAACATGGTACCTAATTTCGGATGTCGAATAATCGAATCGGGTTAGGGTTTGGGTCCCTCTTGAGTAAAGACGGCAAAATAAAGGGGCAGAAACGTAAATAAAGAAAAAAAGAAAAAAATCCCGAAAACGCAGCGTATTGTTGTAGATCTGCAACTAAAATGTAAATCATTAAAATGAAAAAAAAAGTAATAAATTAATTATTTTTCTGTAAAAAAAATATATAAATGATTAATCTATGACCTGAATTAAGAGAAGAGAAAGAGTTTCTTCGCTAAGATATCTCTTTTTTTTTTTTTTTTTTTTTTTTTCGTTCACCGCCCTTCCTCAAAGGTCTCGACCTCTTCTTTCTCTCTTATTTATGTTTTTTTTTTTGTTTTATCTTTCTCTGAAACGATTCTCAAGGTTTTGATTTTCTCTCTCGATTGCAAAAGCTCTCACCGATCCTTTTGAATCGGGAATCGTCAAGGTCTTTTAGGGGTACGAGAAACGATTTCGTCTGATTTAGGGTTTAAGATCTTGTTGTATTCACTCCTTGTGTTTCGATTTCACGCTTTGTTTTGGTTTTTGATTTTTGAATCGTTTTGTTGTTTTTTTCGTCTATCTAGGGTTTTGTGTGTGTATATTTGGGATCGGGATTGTTAGGGTTTCATCGGTTTATCTGGATTGCATTTGGTACTGTGTAATTTCGTGGTTGTTTTTTATTGTTTCTCGAGTATCTCTATTGATTCTTATACTTCGTTTTCATGTTTTTGTTACAATCTTATAGTTTGGGATTTTGTGTTGGGGGTGGTAATGTGGGTATTATTGTGTTTTTGTTGTTCCTCTCGTTCTCTGTCGTTTTATTCTTTGTCCTAAACGTTGGTCTTCTGCTTGGTTAAGCGTAGGTTCAGGAGACCTTTCTAGGTTCGTTCTCAACATGGAGCGGAAGACGATTGATTTGGACCAAGGATGGGACTATATGCAGACTGGTATTACCAAGCTGAAACGGATTCTGGAAGGACTTCCTGAGCCGGCATTTGACTCTGAGCAATATATGATGCTTTACACGTATGTGTTTATACTTGTTTAGTGCTTTATATAGCAGTATGATTGTTTCTAACTGGGACTTACCATTGGGTTTTTTGTGTAATTCTCAGGACCATCTACAACATGTGCACTCAGAAACCTCCTCATGATTACTCACAGCAGCTTTATGACAAGTATCGTGAAGCATTTGAGGAATACATCAACTCAACTGTGAGTCTGATTGATATTTAGTTTCTATGTTACATTAACTCCCTGTGGAGTTTGTACTACCTTGCTCAATTGTCTGAGCCTTAAGGTCTCAATTTTTTGCATGGTTTCATTTGCCAAGAAGTTGTATATGCTGATGATTCTTAAGTTTTTCAAACTGTTTGATTATTTGGTCTCTTGTTTCTGTGTTTAGGTTTTACCTGCTTTGAGGGAGAAGCATGATGAATATATGCTGCGGGAGTTGGTCAAAAGATGGGCTAACCATAAAGTTATGGTCAGATGGCTATCTCGATTCTTCTACTATCTTGACCGTTACTTCATCGCTCGGAGATCACTTCCACCACTGAATGAAGTTGGCCTGACATGCTTCCGTGACCTGGTTTGGCATTCATTCTTGTGACTCTAAAGCTTTCCATTGTATTGAAAAGGTTTTAACTGTTCCCTGATTTTGTTTTCTTCAGGTTTATAATGAGCTGCATTCCAAGGTCAAAGAAGCTGTTATAGCACTTGTAAGTATGACATTCATAATGTGCGTTTATTCCAACTCTGGTTTTTGCCTGATTCAAGGTCTTAACATGAGCTGTTTTTATATGTCAGGTTGATAAGGAACGGGAGGGCGAGCAGATTGATAGGGCATTACTGAAAAACGTATTAGATATTTATGTAGAGATTGGTATGGGACAGATGGAAAGATATGAAGAAGATTTTGAAAGCTTCATGCTTCAAGATACAGCGTCTTACTATTCTCGCAAGGCATCAAGCTGGATCCAGGAGGATTCTTGTCCGGATTACATGCTCAAGGCATGACTTATGATATAATTTTCTATATTGTGTTTTCATTGCACATTAATAAATGTATTTTTTAACTTCTGTACTTTCATGTTGCAGTCGGAAGAATGTCTAAAGAAGGAGAGGGAGAGAGTGGCCCACTACCTTCACTCAAGCAGTGAGCCAAAGCTGGTTGAGGTTGGTTATGATACATTATGCAGAACATTATTTCATTATGCATGTACTCACAGGGAATATACTATCATAAAGACCAAGTATATATTATTTTAAATATGATATCTATTTGACCTCTATAGTTATCTTATGTACGCAGAAAGTACAACATGAGTTGTTGGTAGTGTATGCAAATCAGCTATTAGAAAAAGAGCACTCAGGGTGCCGTGCCTTGCTGAGAGATGACAAGGTGGATGATCTCTCTCGGATGTACAGGCTTTATCATAAGATTGTGCGAGGTTTGGAGCCTGTTGCAAACATATTTAAACAGGTTTCTTATCTTATCTTTATGATCTTGTTTTCTTTTCTTCCTGTTCTACTTCACTCTCTTGATTATGTACGAAATTAACTGTAACTTGTAATTTGTATACAGCATGTCACAGCAGAGGGTAACGCTCTTGTCCAACAGGCTGAAGACACAGCTACTAATCAGGTTCATATTGTTTTACGTTTTTGATTCAGAAAACTTTTCTGTTTTGTATGCTTTGCTTGTGATTGCTAAGATATTTTTTTTGTTATCCCACAGGCTGCAAATACTGCTAGCGTGCAGGAGCAGGTAATAATCGTGTGAATTGATTCTATTGGTGAAGATATTTTGGAATTTAGCCATTCACTTTTTCTTCATTGCTTTCAGGTTCTTATCAGAAAAGTGATTGAACTACATGATAAATACATGGTCTATGTCACTGAGTGTTTCCAGAACCACACCCTCTTCCACAAGGTTTGATGTGTTTCTGTGTACTTCTCATGCGATTATCTTATTCATGCATATATTTGTTTTATTAACTTATGTTTCTTGAAACCTATTTCAGGCTTTGAAAGAGGCTTTTGAGATTTTCTGTAACAAAACGGTTGCTGGAAGTTCAAGTGCCGAATTACTTGCAACATTTTGCGACAATATTCTCAAGAAGGGGGGAAGTGAGAAGCTGAGTGATGAAGCTATTGAAGATACGCTTGAGAAGGTACACATTTTTGTGAAATTGCTTGCTTTATTCATTTTTCAATTCCTCTTGAAGTTGGTGCTGAAGTTTATTATGTTGTTACAGGTGGTCAAATTGCTTGCTTACATAAGTGACAAGGATCTTTTTGCTGAGTTCTACAGGTTTACATCTCCCACTCTAATATTTCTTATCCATGGATCCAGCTTTTCTTTTATTAGCTTTTTATTCTTTGAATGTTTTGTTTATACTAGCTCTTTATTCTTTGAAATGACAAGTTGTTTTGATTATGGCTTTTTTGCAGAAAGAAGCTGGCCCGTAGGCTCTTATTTGATCGCAGTGCTAATGATGATCATGAGAGAAGTATCCTTACTAAGCTCAAGCAACAATGTGGTGGGCAGTTTACTTCCAAGATGGAGGGAATGGTTAGTTGGAGTGTTTCTATATTTATTATCTGAAGTGGTGGTTATGCTATCTATATATTTAATCTGTTGTTGGTCACAGGTAACGGATTTGACATTGGCAAGAGAAAACCAAAACAACTTCGAAGAGTATCTAGCCAATAACCCCGCTGCAAATCCAGGGATCGATTTGACGGTCACTGTTCTCACTACTGGTTTTTGGCCTAGTTACAAATCATTTGACATCAATCTACCCAGTGAAATGGTAACTTTCTGTTGGATTTATGTATACCTTAAAAGTGAAAAAGTTTGCTCTGGATAAATCTAATCCATCAATTTCTTTGTTTCAGGTCAAGTGTGTTGAAGTTTTCAAAGGGTTTTATGAAACGAAAACGAAACATAGAAAACTTACCTGGATCTATTCACTAGGTACTTGTCACGTGACCGGAAAGTTTGATCAAAAGCCCATTGAATTAGTTGTGTCTACTTACCAGGTATCATTTGTTTCTCAGAAACTGTTGGTATATTGTATTTGCTATCTTTAAACGGTCTTTGATGACGCGTTTTCTATCTTTATTTTCTTTTCAGGCTGCTGTGCTTCTGCTCTTCAACACAACAGAGAAACTAAGTTACACTGAGATTCTGACTCAATTGAACCTTAGCCATGAAGATCTGGTAAGGTTGCTTCATTCCTTGTCATGTGCTAAGTACAAGATTCTCATCAAGGAGCCAAGCACAAAGACTGTTTCACAGACTGATGTTTTTGAGTTCAACTCCAAATTCACCGATAGAATGCGCAGAATTAAGGTCTGTGACATATCATCATTACTCAACTTGTCGTCGCACTTCATGTTTTAAAAATGTCATATTAACTTTGGTTATTTTGCATTGCAGATCCCTCTTCCTCCAGTTGATGAAAGGAAGAAAGTCGTTGAAGATGTTGATAAAGACAGACGCTATGCGATTGATGCTGCCATTGTCAGGATCATGAAGAGCAGGAAAGTATTGGGACATCAACAACTTGTTTCTGAGTGCGTCGAGCAACTTAGCCGAATGTTCAAGGTCATTTCTCTCTCTATATAGATGTAAAACAAATTGAGATGCTTAGTGATGAATTTCTAAGGCTAATCAGATATGGTGATTATGCAGCCTGATATCAAAGCTATCAAGAAACGTATGGAGGATTTGATAACGAGGGATTATTTGGAGAGGGACAAGGAGAATCCTAACATGTTTAGGTACTTGGCTTAGGGGGGCAAAACAACTATGGAGGTGGTTGGGCTCGTGAAAGGAAGGGTAATGAATTTAAGCGTCTGCTTGTAAATTAGAATCCCATTTGGATACTATCCTAAAACAAAACAAAATTATCGCTTTTGTTTTCAATGATTTCTCTTTTTTAAAATTTCGGTCGTGCTTTTTGTTTCGTGGGATGCAAATTGCCTTCTGTGGGGGTTTTGTTTCTTGGATATGAATGGAGATGAAGGAGATTGCTTAATGAATGATTCTCTACTTTCATTTATGTTTTGTCATTGGTAATTTGGTTTCGAGTTTTATTTCTTCTTTGTGCGTTATATTTATTTCCATCTATGAGATCCCTGGCTTAACTACAAAAGACAAAGTTAGATGCATTAGCCACTGGCGATAAAAACACATACAAACGTTTTGAGGTTTTTATTTCTTCCCATACAAATCAAGAAATCCATAACAAATGATATAAGACTAACAATTTCATGTTCGAAATTTTATAAAGGACGAATAACAACACTTCCACATGCGCCGAAGGCTAGTCGTGTCCATCAGAACCGGGGAACCTTTTCTACATATTTTTTTGGTAATATCCATTCCAACACAGGTAATTGACACTTCAACATCGTTGATACAAACCACTAGACTTAGACAATTTGTGGTCAGATTTTACATTTACGCCGATTTTCTGAAATTTATTTGCATTTTCATTCAACTAAATGGGCCGTTATAGAGCCTTTAATATTTCGGCCGTGTTTGTTTTGACCCAAAGATTAAAGTAATAGATTACAATAGCAGGCCCATGAATGGAAATCGGCTTATTTTAGCAGCGATCCAAAGCCCCCGTGGTCAATTCTGCGCCAGGTGAGATAGTGAGAGATACCGAGTCTAGCTCCTTCGTTGGTTTCTCTCTGATTCCTCAGATCAAAAAGCTTCGTGCGTCTCTCCAAGTTTCTCCAAAATGCTGGCTAGGCTCGCTGCTAAGCGTCTCCTCGAGATCCGTCAAGTTTTCCGTCAACCACCTTCTCAGGTATTCATTCTCCTGCTTCCTCTCGCTTTTTTTTTTCTCCGGCGTTTCTCGATCTCATCCTCGGGTTTTGATTACAGGCGACTCGGAGCTTCTCTACGGCCTTAAACTACGTAAGTGTTGGATAATTTCGTTGATCTTTTGCTTTTAATTCTTCTAATTTCTGGAAATGAAAATGGAATTTGATTTGTCGTTGTTGTTTGTTTTTGATTTTTACTTATATAGCACCTTGATTCTCCTGATAACAAACCTGATCTTCCATGGGAATTTTCTGAGGCAAACAAATCAAAGGTCAGTGAATGAATCGCTTCTTGCTTTGCTTTGATGATGAAGAAAATTTACAGTGTGTTGATCGAATTGGGATTTTATCCAATACGGATTCGAATTCGTCTTTCCAAACTGTGTAGGTTAAGGAGATTCTCTCTTACTATCCATCAAACTACAAGCAGTCTGCAGTTATTCCGCTTCTAGATCTTGCACAACAGCAGCATGGAGGCTGGCTCCCTGTTTCAGCAATGAACGCGGTATGTTTTTTCTATAGTGTTTCCAGTTGCTCCCTGACTAAGTGAAAGGACTGTGAAGTGTGTGTTTATAATTTATCTTTTTCTAACATTTTTCTCGCTTTTGTTTGATGGTCTGTGTTACTTTATATTCTGTAGCTCTTAAGTTCATTTTTGGAATACACCATCTGTTGATATGATTATACCAACATAACAATACAACAATTTTTTGCAGGTTGCTAAAGTTATAGAAGTTGCTCCTATCCGTGTTTATGAGGTTGCAACATTTTACTCAATGTTTAACCGGGCAAAGGTAAGAAGTACTTACAACCCATAAACTCATTTCTCTACCATACTCATCCAAACACACTGCACTCTCATTTTTCATTTGTTCTTATAGGTGGGAAAGTACCATTTGCTAGTTTGTGGCACAACACCTTGCATGATCCGTGGTTCAAGAGACATTGAATCAGCTTTGCTGGACCATTTGGGAGTGAAACGCGGTGGTATAGCCCTATAACGATCTTTCATAAATAAAATCATGCATTGATGCTCAGTCATAAGTCATAACAATCCCCGGTTTTATGTATTTTTGCAGAAGTCACAAAGGATGGGTTGTTCTCTGTTGGAGAAATGGAGTGCATGGTATGGATTTCGCATCACCTCTTTACTCTACTGAATTCTTAAATTCATCGCCGAGATAAATACTATCACATGAAAAGAGACAATATAGATCTCATGTATTTGGTTTTTCTTACAGGGATGTTGTGTTAATGCACCCATGATCACTGTGGCAGACTATTCCAATGGATCAGAAGGATATACATATAACTATTTCGTATGTCAAATGTCAAAATCTCATACATATAACTTTTTTTTTCTCCAGCATTTTTTTCTTCGTTTCTGCGGTTTAAGACTACAAGAGTAATATCTTATTTACACTTTGTCATGCTACAATATATAGGAAGATGTTACCCCTGAGAAAGTCGTAGAGATTGTTGAGAAGCTGAAAAAAGGAGAAAAGCCACCGGTAAGACATTAAAGCATTTGGATATTTTCATGATGTTCGTATCGTACTATTGCATTACAGTTTGTTTGGTATGGAAGAAAATGAAACTGAATCGGGTTCTTTCCTCTTCGTTTTGCCTTTCGGATTGAATACTTGTATGTATTTTTGGTTCGGTTCAATTAATCCAGATTGGAACACACCCTCTATGCCAAAACCCGTATCTTCAATCCAAATTCACATTATGTAAATCTTTGTTTCAGCATGGAACTCAAAACCCGAAGAGGATCAAGTGTGGACCAGAAGGAGGAAACAAGACGCTACTCGGTGAGCCAAAGCCACCACAATTCCGTGATCTCGACGCTTGCTAAGCTAAGTTTTTTAAACCGCTGGTTTTATGTGGTTCAATAACGCAAAGGCTATAGCGATGTTTGAAGGTTATTGCATCAAATTGAGTTCGCATACTGTTTGTAGTCTTCTTGGTTTTTGCAATTTAGACCCAATTTAAACGAATGGCCAAAATCCTCCTCTTTCATTATTATCTCACTTCCAAGATTCATGTGAAATTGTAATAAACACTTGTATGTGTTCAAGAACTCAAAATAACAGAGATGAATAATGTTCAAAAACCTAGGCTATGAGTGAAACATACCGACCTTGTTCACAGTAGGTACAAGTTCCTGCAATGCCCTGATCCGTTCTGCTATCTTTTCCCTACGATGTTGTGGCAAAGTAAACAAGCTTTTACCTTATCTCTCCATAAAACCAAGATCACTACACATCTTAAGTTAAGTGTATCAAACTTTACACGCTCCGCAATGCTATGTGGATCAGTAGCTTGACCACGCCTAGCTCGAACCCTAGGACGGATTGATGTAGGCTGATGTGGCACCGATTGAGCTGGCTTTTCCATCGGCTGCCTGTGGAAAACCTCCCAACAACACAATTAAGAAGTAAGAACAGACGAAAAGTTAAACCATTTGTGCAAGAATCTAAAATGAAGTTGGTAGCAAAATTAGTATTGAGAAAGTTATGTAACCCTTAACAATACACATTTAACCAACTTAAACGACTATATCAGCCACACAGCTACATGATCTATGTAGCATCAAACTGGCAAGTTAGGAAGACCAATTTGCTCCAAAAAGTCATGAGGACGAGTTTAGTCAGAAGGGTTCTCCTGAGGTTGTTACTAGCCATTTATTTGAGTTACAAACTAGTTGCAGTGAGTTACGATAAAGGAGTTACAAAACCTTCAAAGAGCAAATTTACATTCGAATGGTTCACAGTTTTTTTTTTTGTTTTTTTTATGTTTTATGTTTGGGACGAGGAAGACAGAGACGAGAAATGAGTATTCTACTTTATGCTCCATTTATGAAATTATCGTTTTAATTAAAGACTTTAATTTTCAGATTATTTCGGTTTTGCCGTTGTTTTCATCGGTTTCCAGAAACAGTTTCAAAAATTACAGAAAGACTTAAAACACTAAGTGAACGACAGAGTAGTTTTATTGAAAAGTCCCAATCAAAGCATGAGACTAGAAAATAACAAGAAAAGATCACTCGTCGATCACCTCTTCGCCCTCATCTTCATCTACATCTACAATGCCATCCAAGATGAAGTCCAAATCAAAATCCGCATTCCATCCAAGTCCAGCTTGGTTGACAGCAGCACTGTCGTTAACGATAACGCCACCGCCGGGTGGAACCCCAATTTGATTCTGCAGCAACATTTTCCAGTGCCCAAACCGCCTATATATTAGGAAAAATCACTTAGTATGTTTTTCCTAATATATAGGCGGTTTGGGCACTGGGAAATGTTGCTGCAGAATCAACAGAATACCGCGATCATCTCCTAAATGAGAATGCCCTGATGCTTGTTATTTGTCAATTCTTCGAGCCTGAAAAGCTCTCGATGCAGAGGATTGCTACATGGACCTTAGCAAACTTGTGCAGAGGGAAGCCACAGCCTTCGTTTGAGCAGGTTTCCGTACTATACAAACCAAATTTGGAGTCTCCATACTATATATTGTAATAGCGTGTCTCTGATATGTCGTTTCTGAGCACAGATAAAACCAGCCATACCCGTTCTTGAGCGCCTTTTGCAGTCAATAGATGAAGAGGTTCTCGGAGATGCATGTTCGGCTCTGTCAGCAACATTTCCCAGTGCCCAAACCGCCTATATATTAGGAAAAACCAAAATCGCAGATTCTTCGGATTATCGATGTTTCCCAGATCTAGCGGGAAGGTGGACGTGCAGAGAAGGGACGGCAGAGGCGAGAAGACAACATGGGCGAGATTAGGAAGAAGAAAAGGGAAGAAATTTTGCAGAAGAAGAGACGCTTGGGAGTCTCTGCTTCCATTGGTTTTAGCTCATCCACGGCACCAGATCTTTCTTCCGTCACTACGGTAGGTGATTTCGTAGCTGTATTTATTCACTAAAATATTTATTTATAACTTGTTTGTGTTGCAGTTTGTGGAAAACCTACCACGTATGCTTGCTGGAATCCATTCAGAGGAAAGAGTTTCCCAACTGAAAGCTACAACTTTCCTCCGGCAATTGCTTTGCATCGGTTTGTTTTTCATCTTAAACTGATTAGATTAATCGTTATTAGTATATAACAACAACAATCAGGCTTATTTGGGTTTCTTTTTGTAGCACAAAATCCACCTATCAGTGCTGTTGTAGGTATCGGGGTTGTTCCTCCCATGGTGAAATTTCTTTCAACCGACCCCCAACTTCAGGTATTTTCTATGAGTTTGATATATATATATATATATATATATATATATATATATATATAATATGTTTTTTGTTTCTTTCTCTTCATTCATTTTTCCTAGTACGAGGCAGCCTGGGTGCTCACGAATATCGCTTCAGGGACCTCAGATAACACCAAAGCCATTGCTCAAAGTGGTGCTCTCCCGATATTCATCAAACTTCTCAGCTCTGCTTCTGCTACAAGGGATGTCCGCGAACTGGTATTCGCCACTCTCATCTGTTTGTTTGTTTACATATTTCTTGTCAAAGAGGCTCTTGGTGCTCAATTCAATTATTCTGAGGTGTCTGCGCTTTTTTCCTAATATATAGGCGGTTTGGGCACTGGGAAATGTTGCTGCAGAATCAACAGAATACCGCGATCATCTCCTAAATGAGAATGCCCTGATGCTTGTTATTTGTCAATTCTTCGAGCCTGAAAAGCTCTCGATGCAGAGGATTGCTACATGGACCTTAGCAAACTTGTGCAGAGGGAAGCCACAGCCTTCGTTTGAGCAGGTTTCCGTACTATACAAACCAAATTTGGAGTCTCCAAGCCAATAACAATTCAATAAAGTGATTTTATTATACAAACCGTCGTTGCTGCTAAAGCCATCGTTGCCATCAAAACTATCACCACACACTGACTAGGGATCCATTCTAACATGTTGTGCACAAAAAGTTCATTATTGTGTTGTTGCGAGTTAATCAATCACGTATCTGTTAGATTGCAAAAATTATTGAAGCGTGATTGTGTAAGATGACAAATAGTCAAACTTGAAATAATTGATGAAATGAGGTGCTCACCTAAAGTTCAGGAATATCATCGTTGGAGAGAAAATTCATGAAACGAGGAAACACACCAATATTAATAACATTGTTGATCGGAGTAATTCCTACAAAAAGAAAAATATATCACAAACTGATTTGGTCAATTGTTATATACTTAAATCACAATCGTAGATCACAAACAAATTGAAATTAGCTTTCGAAAGAAAATTGTAACTTCCAACTGTGAGGCCTTTTCGTCAGATCAAATCCGAAAGCACACATGGGAGATCTTCCAACCTAGTACAAATCAAGCATAATACAATGGCAAAATCTTACTATCTTTGCTAAAGACATCTTTGTGATGCTTTTTCGGACCGTCGGATCGTGAGGTGCCGGAATAATACTTAAAGAAGATGAAATGTAAATTTGGGGAATAGTAGTTTTAGGGTTAGGTTAAAGAAGATGATCTGATTGGATTGATGGTCATCCTGTTTGAATAATGTAAATAGTACTCCCTCCATTCCTTGAGTATCGATGTTTTAGATTTTACTTTGTTCCACAAATATTGATGTTTTAGATCTTAAATTATATTTTTTGTTAAATAATGTTAACAAATTGCAAACTTCAAGAAATATTAACTAAAAGTATCTAAATTTTGAATTACTACTCTCCCCCATTTCTATATGATTGATGTTTTAAAAAAAAATCTGTTTCACAAAGATTTATTTTAATATTTTCTATGCAGTTTTAATGAAATATTGATGATGAATTGTAAATTTTAAGACATATTAATTGATTTTATTGAATTGTTATTGGCTTGAAGTTATGAAAATTGGTTAGTATAAAAATGATACATTTATAGCTAAACATTAATAATTTAATATATTTTTTTAATGTGTGTGAAAATTCTAAAAAATTAATAGTTTTATAACGGATTAAATATTTGTTAATAGATATTAAAAAATATTTAATGTTAAAAAACAATACATTAATAACTTAAAATTAGTTGTTTCTTAATTTGTATGTACAAACCAAAACATCAATCTTCGATAATGAAGATAATCAACTATAAAGGTAAACAACCATTTTTTCAACTAAAACGAAACGAAAATAAATTTTTTATCTCAGCCATTAAATAATCTCATTCTCATTGATAAACTAAATAATACAATTGTAAAAAAATAAAATATAGAGACTTAAACCAAAACAAAATTGGTATATATAAACTTAGACCAACTATATCAAATCTATATAAAAAAACTATATATGTACCATAAGCCGTATACAACTGTACAAACTGGTTTTTTATACTTGTTGAATACTTATATGCATTTTCGGTTCGGTTCAATTAAATCAGATTGGACACAACATATTAAATCCAAATTCACATTATGTAAATCTTTGTTTCAGCATGGAACTCAAAATCCGAAGAGGATCAAGTGCGGTCCAGAAGGAGGAAACAAGACAAAGCCACCACAATTTCGTGATCTCGACGCTTGCTAAGCTAACTTCTTTAAGCCGCCGACTTTATGTGGTTCAATAACACAAAGGCTATAGCCATGTTTGAAGCTTAGAGCATCAAATTGAGTTTGCGCACTCTTTTTGTAGTCTTCTTGGTTTTGCAATTTAGACCCATTTTAAAATGAATGGCCAAAATCATCCTCTTTTATTATTAACTCACTTCCAAGATTCATGTGAAATTGCAATTAAGACTTGTATGCGTTTCTTCTACAAAGCCAAGATTTTCCATAACATGATTTTATAATTTGGATTTTTACTAAAAATTATCTTCACCATTCGTGTGCAAAATGTAAATTAATATCATTGGATTTTGAAAGTTAAATTCCTACACTAAAACTCAAAAAAAAAAAAGAATTAAAATAAGCATCAATTCATGGTCTTTTTCTCCAAAAATCTGAACTTATTTTTACAAATGTTGACAAAAAGATGGTTAATTGAGCGAACTAATCATTTTCTTATTTTCTTTATTATAACACTCAAAATACAATACAAGATAAAACACTAAGAGATACAAGGGGTGATAAATTACCAATGCTTTTTTATTTTCAAATTTGTACATAAACTCAATAAGGTCCCACACATTCCCACTACTACTACTCTAATAATAACCCCTTCAAGCTCCTTCATCAACCTCCCACTAAAGCCTTGAAAAACAAAAAGATTGCTTTCATCAAAGTCCACCTAAAAATAAAAAGTAAAATGATTGATCACATATAATACTTAATCAAGTGAGCTTTTTGACAAATTTTCCCACACCTACTTCAAATCCTACATTGATTCCATCTTCAAAGCCTTATTTTACCTTTTTTTACCTTGCAATCAGACCAAACCAGAGTCATTAGAGCAGTAGAAATCAAAAGCAATGTTGGACAGTTGCATTGCTCTGTACAAACCCCCTTATGGTGGTGGATTAGTCTCAGGCTTAACCACTGAAGATGTATCTGGAGGCTGAGAATGGTAAATTGCCATAGCCAATGAGATTGGCATCATACAAAGAGCCTTAGATTGAAGTAGTTGCATTGCAGCTCCAACATTTTCTTCCATCAATTTAGCCACTTGACGTTCAGTACCATCGTTCGACCATTTCTCCCACGCGGGTTGGGGTGTTCTTCCACCGTCGCTTGTTTCATCCTATTCAAGAGATTTTTTAAGCAAATTTGAATCACAACCCATCACCAATTTTGAATCAAAAGTTTTGAACTTCTTCTTAAAAAGTTGTGTTTTTTTTTTACCTCAACTGATGATGACAAAGGCATATCAGTAACAAGTGGAGCAACCGCACCGGCTCCACCAAGACGACTCATGCTCAAAACCTACCAAAGTTGACCAAAGAGGAGATACCAATCATTCAAAGAGATAAGCTTTATCCCATGAAAAAAATAGTTGAAATATAAAAAGCTTTACTTTTTATAGATGAGCATGGAAGATTTCACAAGACATAAATATCTTATCACAAAAATCCATAATTGCATCCTATTTCTTTAGTGTCTCCATTATCTTTTTAAAGTAAAGAGAAAGACTTTCTTTTTCGATTGCGAAAGCTTTAAGCAACCGACTGCATTTTTAGATATAAGAAGGCATTTGATCTCTATTATATAATGTAATCATGATGATTGTAAATGATGTTTTGATATGGTATTATAATCATACACCATGATTTATCCTTCTATGACAAAACAAAAAGTGAAAAGAGAGACTAAATGCCAAAGAAAACAAAAGCATTTTGGACTTTGTTTATTCTTTTACCGCATTTAAAAAATTGATCTAATCACTAATCAGATTGAAATTTTGTTGAAGGGTAGGTAATGGTGGGACCAAAACTAAGACTAGAAATCCATTTGGAGATTTTAAAATATTACTCAATAACTTCAAAGACAGAATGTTTTTAGATCTCTAATCCTTTGAACAAAGAAAAAGACTGGCTACTTCGTGATTAAAGATGTGGAAGAGAGATCTTAGATGGGTTATGTACCTTAACTTGGAGCCTGAGAAACTTTACATAATCGACAATCTCATCGATCATAGCAGCTCTATCGGTCTGCAAATAAAGACGAGAAAACAGTAAGTATTAAACCTTCAAGAACTTCAAATAACAGAAATGAGTAATGTTCAAAGCCTAGGCTCCGAGTGAAAGATACCGACCTTGTTCACAGTAGGTACAAGTTCCTGCAATGCCCTGATCCGCTCTGCTATTCTTTCTCTACGTAGCTGTGACAAAGTAGACAAGTTCTCAGCTTATCCCTCCATAAAACCAAGATCACTACACATTGATAATTCACTCGAAACAAATAAACTCTACATCTTTCGACTACCAACAACTCGACACCAACATGTATATCACAAGGAAATACAAAAGAGAATCTGAAGTTAAGTGTATCAAACTATACCCGCTCAGCGATGCTATGTGGATCAGTAGCCTGACCACGCCTAGCTCGAACCCTAGGGCGGATTGATGTAGGCTGATGTGGCGCCGATGGAGCTGGCTGTTGCATCGGCTGCCCGTGGAAAACCTTCCAACAACACAGATAAGAAGAGTAAGGACAAAGGAAAAATTAAACATTTGCACAAGATTTGACTCCATAAGCAGTAAAGGAAAACACTTCAGCTAGCAAATCTGAATGAAGTTGCAAGCAATTCAATGATCATATGGACAAAATGATTTAAGTTAGACCCTTAAAAATACTCATTTGACCAACAACTTACACGACAAGATCAGCCACACAGCTACATGAGCTATATAGCATCAAAATTTCAAACTTTCACACTTGGGTTCTACTAAACCAACCCAAATCAGTTAGATTCAACAAGTCTACGCCAAAAAAAAAAGCACCCAAAGCAAAATCATAAACATTGCTATAAAGTTTAATAAAAAAGACCAAAATTTTTGTATCAATAATCCATCTCAAGACTGGCTTTTTCAATAGCTTTAGTACTTACCACAAAAATGTTCACTAGAAACCCTCAAAATCAAATTCTACCTTTTTCTTCTCAAGAACCAAACACACACACACACAAAAGAAATGAAAACTCAAACAAACCAAGAACTTAACTTACAGGTTTCATAGAAGAACATCGATTGTCAACAACATCATCTGAGAATCGTTTCCCACTTCCATGACCTCCTTCAGGTCTAAGAAACCCAGGTCCTTTCCCTTGGTCCAAACTCAAACCTAAAGGAAACATCTGATTGTGAAACCCACTTGGTCCACTTCCTCCTAACCCACCCATGTGACTTCCTTCGTCACCGGAACTTAGCTGCAGCATCATCGGCGGTGCTCCTCCTCCTAATCCACCGTCAACTCCAGACAAACCGGAGCCGGAAGAAGCTGAGAAGTTAGGAAGACCAAGGATTTGCTCGAAGAAATCATCAGAAGGAGTTTGGTCGGAGAGGTTCTCGTGAGGGTTGTTACTAGCCATTGATTCGAGTTATAAACGAGTCACGGTGAGTTACGATAAGCGAGTTACAAAGAGCAAATTTTTTTTACATGCCAAAGGTTCACAAATTTTTATATATTTGTTTTTGGGTGATTTGATTCTTTGAGACGAATGAGGACGAAGAAGACAGAGACGAGAAAGGAGCAGAAGAAAAGTGTTATACTTTATGCTCTGTTTATAAAATTGTCTTTTTAATTAAAGGCCTTGCTTTTTCAGGTTATTTCGTTATTGCCATTGTCTTCTTCATCCTTCCAGAAACAATAATTTAGTGGGCTGGGCTTACTTAATTGGGCCTTCTCTTCACTCTTTGTAGTTTTTACTTTCTTTGGGTTTCCTTCTCTTCTCTTAATCATAAGAATTTAATTAGTTACACAAAAACTTTAATTCATAATTCTGAATCACTGATTTTTCAAAAAAAAAAAAAAAAAATTGAATGTGTATCTATTGATTACAAAGTAATTAAAACATTAATCCGGATCATGTTTAGTAGTAATATAATATAAAATTGGGATTTGAGTAATCATTATCCTTTTCGGACAACGGTTTGATTCCGACAAGAGATGTCAGGACAGTTGACCACATGCATGAATCGATCGCGACCTCTCTTACCAGTGGAATTATTAAGCTTCTTCTATTAATTTATTAATTCCCTGATAGATTATTGTTCGTTCGTTCACGTTAAATACCATTAAAAAGAATTATAACCCCTTGTTGCTAAGCTAAATACGTATACTGAAGACCTTAGTAATATGAACTGGAACATACTTTTGTAGTTTTGTTCGTTAAAACAAAAACAAAAACAAAAACTGAAAGTTGAGGAATAAGAAACGAATATGTGGAAACGTTTAAAAAAAAATACTTATATTGTGGAAACTGGAAAGTCCAAAACGCGTTTCCTAATTTGCCGCACGGATTTAATATCACTTGAACTTGAATTACGAATAATTGTTATCAATCAATAGATTAATTACTTTAACAAAAAAAACCAATAGATTAATTACCATAATTAAAGTTTATGATTGCTAACAAAGAAGAGAAAATAAATAACTCAAGAAAAAAAATTCTCAACACCCATTTCCTATTCTCTTCCTCGACCCGAGTTTCCAGTGGTACAGAGAAGACTGTTCCTTTGTCTCAATTTTGTTCCGAATCCAAAAATCGAATCTGAAAATTCTCTTTTTGTTTTTTTTTTTGGAATTACAGAGAGATTTGGTGGGGGTAACAAAGACAAACTGAGAAATGGGTCACGGAGAAGAAGGGGTGTCACTTGAATTTACTCCGACGTGGGTCGTCGCCGGAGTTTGTACAGTCATCGTCGCGATTTCTCTTGCGGTGGAGAGATTGCTTCACCATTTCGGTACTGTTCTTAAAAAGAAGAAGCAAAAACCTCTTTACGAAGCACTCCAAAAGGTTAAAGAAGGTACAAAAATTCATCTCTTTTTTTAGTTTTAGTGTTTGTCGCTGGGTTCCACGGTTCTTTTCCACTGATTCTTTTGTCGGAACAGTGATTCATAGTTTCAATCGAAATTGTTCTTCAATTTTGGTCTTTTTTTTTGTGTGTGTTCTGGGTTTATTACAATTTCGATAAATGAAACTGTGTTTGAATGTTAGTTGTACACTATTAGTGTCTGCAGTGTTACGAATTTGATTCCTTAATATTGGACCAAATTGTTCGATAAAAAGACCATTTCAGATTATAAGCAGCTTGAGTCTTGAAAAGTTAAAACCTTTACTACTTTTGTTGTGTTGCTTTGGTGTAAATTGGTGGATCTATGATAAGTCTTTTTAGGGATTTTGCAGAGTTGATGTTGTCAGGTGGTTTATATTGGACCAAATTGCTTGATAAAATCTTAATCGAAATGTAGTTAATTCAGATTATAAGCAGCTTAAGTCTTTGTGATTTATGATAAATCTTTTGGGGATTTTTGCAGAGTTGATGTTGCTAGGATTTATATCGCTGTTACTGACGGTGTTTCAAGGACTCATTTCCAAATTCTGTGTGAAAGAAAATTTGGTTATCCATATGCTTCCATGTTCACGTAATTCAAGACTAGAAGCTGAAGCAAGTGAACATAAAAATGTAACGGCGAAAGAACATTTTCAGACCTTTTTCCCTATTGGTGAAACCACTAGGCGTTTACTTGCTGAACATGCTGCTGCTGCAGCTGGTTACTGTAGCCAAAAGGTAAAGGTTTAGGGCTCGTCATGATTTTGTTAGGAGTTCTCTTTGCTTAAATCAGTACTTACTTCTCGTCCTCGGTTTATTTTCCTTTTTGTGTTTATTTCAGGGAAAAGTACCTTTGCTTTCGCTTGAGGCATTGCACCATCTACATATCTTCATCTTCGTCCTTGCAATATCTCATGTGACATTCTGTGTTCTTACCGTGGTTTTCGGTAGCACAAGGGTGAGCATAAACCATATAGTTTTCAACACTTAAATGCGGATTTCTCTTGTGTGAAACTGTGATTGATTTGTGTTTTCTATGTTTATGAAGATTCATCAATGGAAGAAATGGGAGGATATGATTGCTGACGAGAGTTTTGACCCCGAAACGGGTACTGAATTGCACAAGTTTTTTCCATTCTTGTAGATTTAAACAAAATCCAAGAAGACGATGTGAGATCTTTGTATGCATTGTTTGATTATTCGATATGCCTGTTTTGCAGCTCTTAAAAAGAAAAGGGTCACTCATGTACAGAACCATGCTTTTATCAAAGAGCATTTTCTTGGTATTGGTAAAGATTCAATTTTCCTTGGATGGACGGTACGATGTTGTTTAATTACAGTGCTTGTTTTTTATATCGGTTATTTGTCCGGTGGAAATACCTGAATGTTGTGATAATGTTGTTTACATGACAGCAATCATTTTTCAAGCAATTTTACGGGTCTGTGACGAAATCAGATTATGTGACTTTGCGCCTTGGTTTCATTATGGTAAATCTTGATTGTTTTTTTTTTAAATTTTGGAAATTTGTAATCAAAATAAAGTTTTGATTATTTAGACTAACATTTATTTGGTATTCTGCAGACACATTGCAAGGCAAACCCCAAGCTTAATTTCCACAAGTACATGATGCGTGCTCTTGAGGATGATTTCAAACAAGTAGTTGGTATTAGTTGGTATCTTTGGATCTTCGTCGTCATCTTCTTGTTGCTGAATGTTAATGGTATGAATAGCAAAAACTAAGCTTCTTTATGTCTAGTTTTGATCTAAATGAAGACAAAGTACCGTAGACTTTAGTTAACATTTGCTAAATATAATGTGGAGCACGTATATATCTTGATGCTACGTTTCTTTATCGTGCAGGATGGCACACATATTTCTGGATCGCATTCATTCCATTTATCGTGAGTCATTTGTTTTTCTTTTCTCTGAATTTGCTAAATCTTCTTTACGGTAAATGTATCACTGTTCATTTTTTCTTTATTTTGGAATTTTTGTAGCTGCTTCTTGCTGTGGGAACAAAGTTGGAGCATGTGATTTCGCAGTTAGCTCATGAGGTTGCAGAGAAACATATAGCCATTGAAGGAGAGTTAGTGGTGAAACCATCAGATGAGCATTTCTGGTTCAGCAAACCTCATATTGTTCTCTATTTAATCCATTTTATCCTCTTCCAAAATGCTTTCGAGATTGCGTTTTTCTTTTGGATTTGGGTAAGTCAGACTGATTCTTTTAACAAAAACAAAATTCCAGGATTCACCTGATATATTTAAAGACTAATGAGTATATGTTGTAGGTGACATACGGCTTCGACTCGTGCATTATGGGACAAGTGAGATACATTGTCCCAAGATTGGTTATCGGGTAAGCAAGTAGATTTGAATCATTTGATTAATTTTTTGCTTTTTCTCATATATATCTCGGCCAATACCGATATGTTTCTTCTTCTCTGTAGGGTCTTCATTCAAGTGCTTTGCAGTTACAGTACACTGCCTCTTTATGCCATTGTCTCACAGGTAAAAGCTAATAAGCTCTATTTAAAAGCTTCACAATCTTTTGGTTTGGTTTTTCTTGAGATTTGTCTGAAAAACTGATCCTCTTCTTATGTTACAACAGATGGGAAGTAACTTCAAGAAAGCGATATTCGAGGAGAATGTACAGGTTGGTCTCGTTGGTTGGGCACAGAAAGTGAAGAACAAGAGAGAGCTAAAAGCCGCAGCTAGTAATGGGAACGAAGGAAGCTCTCAGCCTGGTTCTGGTCCGGGTCCTGATTCTGGTTCTGCTTCTGCTTCTGGTCCTAGTCTTGGTTCTGCTCCTGGTCCTGGTGCAAGTTTTGCAGGAATCCAGCTCAGCAGGTTAAGAAACAACGCAGGGGACACTAAAAATGAGATTACACCTGACCACAACAATTGAGTTGAGAGATTTATCTTCCTTGAGAGGATTAAGGTCTGGTCTGGTTTTGTTGTTATCCATATCCATAGTGTCTAGATTTTTTTTTCCTTTTTAAAGATTTGTTACAAATTTACTATCTTTTGGATTAGAATTGGGAAGTGAATCTGTTTGTATATTATTTGTATTGTTTGGAACATTGTAGCTAGTGTTCAATGTCGATTCCGGTCCGGTGTCGGTTAAATGGTTTCGGTTCATATTTTTGTCGGTTTATTATTCTTGGTATGATTCGGTTTTAGTCATGGTTTGTTATGTAGAGAAAAGAAAAACCAAAACAATCTACATTTCTTCGGTTAAGATGATTAAACCGGATTTTGTTGAAGTTAAGAGAATCAAATCAAAGGCAACACTACTCGCGCTTTAGTCATCTTCTTCTTCGAAAGCTCTCTAATGGATCTTCTCAAGAATCCTCCTTCCACGGTGGGTTTATCAGAGACTTTCGCTAGGTTAAAGTCACAAGGGAAAGTAAGCAGAAATCTCTTCAAATCCTTAAAAGTTTCAATTTTTATTTGTATTTCCACAAATTCTGATCTGGGTTTACTTTATACAGGTGGCTTTGATTCCATATATCACAGCTGGTGATCCAGATCTTTCGACAACAGCTAAAGCTCTTAAAGTGCTTGATTCGTGTGGTTCCGACATAATCGAACTCGGTGTTCCATACTCTGATCCATTAGCTGATGGTCCAGCAATCCAGGTTCGATCCACAAAAGTCGCACAATTTTCAATCATCTTCTTCTAAAACCTTTTTAAAAACCTTCTCTTTCTTGTTTTAGGCTGCTGCGAGACGCTCATTGCTTAAAGGAACCAACTTTATCTCCATTATCTCAATGCTTAAAGAGGTGTGTGTGTGTGTGGTTTTGTTTACTTTGTAGATGATGAAGTTAATAAGTCTCAATGTTGAATAAATAGTGCATTTGTTACTCTTTGTCTTCCGAATTTGTCAGGTTATTCCTGAGTTGTCTTGTCCAATTGCATTGTTTACGTATTACAATCCAATCCTACGGCGAGGGATTGAGAACTACATGACTATTATAAAGAATGCTGGAGTTCATGGTACACTTACATTTTCAAGTTTTCTCTTTAACGATCAGTTTCTACACCCATTTGCCTATGTTTATTCTTGGTTTCTGTCTCATTTCATAGGGCTTCTTGTTCCTGATGTTCCACTCGAAGAGACTGAGACTCTGAGGAACGAAGCTCAAAAGCATCAGATTGAACTTGTATGATGTTCTTCTCTATAAGATAACATGATCTTCATAGCAATCTGTTTCCTTCCCTTTACTGTATTTACTATGTTGTTGTCCTCAAGGTACTGCTCACAACACCCACAACCCCGAAAGAACGAATGAATGCCATTGTTGAAGCATCCGAAGGATTCATCTATCTCGTAAGAATCACAGTTTCGCGACTCTTTATATCAGTAAATGATGCTTAAGTTTCGTATTCTTATGCGGGAATGTTGTTATCGTGCTGCTCTTTTCAGGTAAGCTCAGTAGGAGTTACTGGTACAAGAGACTCTGTTAATGAAAAAGTTCAGTCTCTTCTACAACAAATCAAAGAGGCCACAAGCAAACCAGTCGCAGTTGGCTTTGGCATATCGAAACCTGAGCATGTGAAACAGGTTTGGCTGCACATACACTAAATTAGTAATATCTTGGCATATGGGTTAATCTGACTCGAATTGTTTCACATTACAGGTAGCTGAATGGGGAGCAGATGGAGTCATTGTAGGCAGCGCGATGGTTAAGATTTTGGGCGAGGCTGAATCACCTGAGCAAGGACTTAAGGAGCTAGAAGTGTTCACTAAATCTTTGAAATCTGCTCTTGTCTCTTGAATACACAATGATTCTCTTAATTTATAATGCAAAAGAACCAGACGGTGTTACCATTGCTTCTTAGTAATATAACATCCATCTCCAAATAAAAATCGAGAGATACATTATTGAAAATTTCAAGGTTCTGAAAGGAGAAATACAAGAATGTCAAAAACAAACAAATGATATATAGGCTCAGCAAGCTCGCATAACGTATATGTTTAACGCTGTGACACGGATTCCGCAGAGAAGAGGTACTTGACACGGGAGAGAACCGAATCATGTGCAGGATCATAGGGATGGTCCTTGGAAGGGATCTCCAATATTGCCGGAACTGGTTTGTTGTAGCTATCGACCAAGAACCGGATCATATTGGCAACCTACAAGAATGAAATTTTCTCACTATGTTTTTGACATTGTAGAAAAAAACAGACATTGAAGAACACATCAAACTATGAATGATATGTCTCAAAAGGCTGATGCAAAGTGGGCTCAACGTCTGTTTCTCCCCAGATTTGGATCCAATAATACTAAATGCTGGGAAAAGGATATACCCTACATAATGGTGACCTTGATCCATGAATAAAAGGGTGCAAGCAAGGAAGACATTTATTAATGGCAGTAAACATAAGGGCTGAATAAAGTGGAGGAGTACAAGCCATGACCTCTTTGATAACGACTCGAATAACACCGGACAGACACAGCAGTTAAGATGAGTAACAAGTACAAGTATACTGAACTTGGAAGAAAAATACTTACATATTGGCTTATGAGAATGATAGCAATATCATCCCTAGATGAGAATTCCTTGAAAGCATCCTCAATTTGTCTCACTGTTGTCTCTATAAGACAAAAAAAAAATGAAAGAAATGGGATAAATCAATTAATTTAGGCGACTAGACAGTAATTGTACAAATCTACAGATATAGAAGTTACGAAAGTTATCTCCTAACAAGACTACTACGTGAAATTGATTTGATGGAAAAATTCAACTAACTTGGTTTTATCAAAAGGATACCACTTTGAGATAAGTGACATAACTTGATACATGATTGAAAGATTATCTTTCCTAAAGATCATTATGAGTTTAAAAAGCATACTTGAATCCACGATGAGGTAATTTGTCTTCCTCCTTATGTCAACATTACCAACTCCAGCCATCAAAAATCCAACTACAGTGTCCTGTATACAAAATTTTAAACAAGTATGAGACACTGAAGATTACTAAAGGTTATACCAACCGATCGTTTCAAACAATTCTGCCATTAATTGGTTGAAAAAGAGTGTCACCAGTGACAGTAAGTATACAAGGAAGAACTTCCAAGTCAAATCTAAATTAAGAGACTTGGCATTTTCTTTGGTAACTCGATAGAATACCGTTGAGTAACTCCAATTTTCAAGCAAGAACAGTCAAAATCAAACACAGAAAAATCCATGTTTTAGCTGGTTAAATCTTCTAGTCCCTTGCTATTCAATGGCAATAAAGTGTCTAGAAGAATGCAAAGAAGATTTCTACTCATCACGTAGAATCAACATTCAGCGAAAGAAAATCTGATCCGATCCGATCCAAAACCAAAGAGACACACAAAACTACGAGTAAGATTACAAATTTCACAAATAAATCTTAAAGTCAAGCAATTTACAGATGGAAAAACTAAACCCACAACGCATTGATTTAAGTTCAGATCAAATCTCAGAGATTCAAAAACTCAACCCTAAGATCCAAACGACAAAATCAACAGCATCTACTGATTCATCAAACCAACAAAACTCAAATTCTCAATCAAAAGAAGAGTTTATTCGTAACGGATATTACCTCATCGGCGATCATAGCAATGAGGGCAGAGTTGCGAGTAGGGATTGAAACTCTCCCAGCCATATTGATTCAACTACACACGAATAAACAAAAAACCCAGAAGAAACAAAATCAATCGAGCGAAGACAATTATCGAAATTGGGTATAAACCCTAATCAATTTCCTGATCTTAGATCGGAAAAACAAGCTTCGAAGATGGAGAAAAAAGGCTTCTAGATTTCACTCATTACCTCTTTTTCTCTGAATCTTTCTCGTTTCTTCGATTTTGATTGATAGATTCGTAATCAGTACCAAAAGACTCACGCGCAAAATCAGAAACACAAATCCAATTGACTATATTACCCCTGCTCTCTCAACCTAACAACGATACTACCCTCTTGTAATAATTGCACTTTAATAGTGACAATGGCAAAGGTGTAGATATATACTAAAATAAAATGGTGGGGGTAATAAACGTTAATGAGTGCAAGTCCCATCAAAGCCAGCTTGCCTTTTTCCAAGGGTAATTTCGTCTTTTTAATATCTCTTTCTTTGTCTCTACTTGAGAAAAACCTCTGTGATATTAATATGTGAAGCAGAACAAAGCAGAGAGATATATATCACAGAGAAGAGTGAAGCTTTTTCTGCAATGGCGGATTCTCATTCTCTCAACAATCAGCTCTCGAGACACACTTCTATCTTTGGTTTGCGTTTATGGGTCGTTCTCGGCGTTTGCGTTGGAGCCGCGATTGTTCTTTTGCTGTTTCTCATTTCTCTCTGGTTCATTTACAGACGAAGCAATAGCAACAAATCTCTTGATTCTTCGTCAAAATCGAATCATACAATCGTCCCTGTTGTATCCAAGGAGATTCAAGAGATTCGGGTCGACCCATCTCGACCTAATTTCAACCCAATTCAACCCGACCCATCACCGGAGACAAACCAACACCACCAAGCTTCGGCTAGAGAAGACGACACGAAAATCCACATCGAAATCGGAAAAGATCACCGGATTTCGTACCCGGAGAGAGGAGGTTGGACTGGTTCCGGGTCAGGTTCCGGGTCGGGTGATCAGGGTTTATCGGGTCCTGAGGTTTCTCATTTAGGTTGGGGACATTGGTACACGTTGAGAGAGCTTGAGGTTTCTACGAATGGATTCTCCGACGAGAATGTGATCGGACAAGGAGGTTATGGGATTGTGTATAGAGGTGTTCTTGAGGATAAATCAATGGTGGCTGTAAAGAATCTGCTAAACAACAGAGGACAAGCTGAGAAAGAATTCAAAGTCGAAGTCGAAGCGATTGGAAGAGTGAGACACAAGAATCTGGTGAGATTGCTTGGTTATTGTGTTGAAGGAGCTCATAGAATGTTAGTTTATGAATATGTTGATAATGGTAACTTAGAACAATGGCTTCACGGTGATGGGTTAGGTTTAAAGAGTCCTCTTACTTGGGATATTAGAATGAACATTGTTCTTGGAACAGCTAAAGGGTTAATGTATTTACACGAAGGTCTTGAGCCTAAAGTTGTTCACCGCGATATCAAATCGAGTAATATCTTGCTTGACAAGCAATGGAACGCTAAAGTTTCAGACTTTGGCTTAGCTAAGCTCTTGGGTTCAGAGATGAGCTATGTGACGACTCGTGTGATGGGTACATTCGGGTATGTAGCTCCTGAGTATGCGAGTACCGGGATGTTGAATGAGAGGAGCGATGTTTATAGCTTTGGTGTTCTTGTTATGGAGATGATTTCAGGGAGGAGTCCTGTGGATTATAGCAGGCCTCCGGGAGAAGTGAATCTTGTGGAATGGTTGAAGAGAATGGTGACGAATCGAGAGGCGGAAGGAGTTTTGGATCCAAGGTTGATTGAGAAACCGTCGTTGAGGTCATTGAAGCGTACTCTTTTGGTAGCTTTAAGATGTGTTGATCCTAATGCTCAAAAGAGACCAAAGATGGGTCATATCATTCACATGCTTGAAGCTGAGGACTTAATCTCTAGAGATGATCGGAGAAACTCCGGAGGAGGAGGAGGAATAGATCCCGGAAGGTCACCGCGGAAGTCGAAGGTGATTGAAACAGAGAGTGAGAGTGGTGATTCTCTGATCAACAATGACCAGTTAGCTATGGAGAAGGAGAATCAGTAAAAGAGAGAAGCCTTGGCATTATAATTTTGTTAATTATATTTAGAAGTTTTTTTTTTCTTGTGTGTATGTGTGTAGATTCTTGTAATTTTGCAATAATTGAAAATGTGGCTTGAGCAAAAAAAAATCTATATGATTAAGTGGGGACTCTGTTGTAGTATAGCCTACATACTTTAAATAGTGATTATTTGTGGTGACATTTTTGTTAAATGTCTTTTGATTTTATGTTTATAAATATAGCCATATAGGGTTAGTTAGCTCTATAATTAGAGAGTGTAAAAAGATTAGAGAATTTGCCCTTAATATCCAAAAATACTTATAATATTGGAAAAGTAACCAAAACCCCTATAGTTTTTTAAAGGAATCCCTGCAATTTAATCATTTTTCTAATTATAAAAGTTTTTTGGATTATTTAGCAAATTTAAGATTAATTATTATAAGAAGTTTTCAATATAATTTTCAATATATTACTCTATATATATATTTTTTTTCAAAATAGTGATTTTTTGTTATGTTTTTGATACTTTTTCCGTTTCAATTTAGTTATCATTCTGGAGGTTTTCACACAAATTAAAAAATCAATTAAAATTTCTGTTTTGTCCCTAATTAATGCATTGTTTTATTTGATATGTATAGTAAATAAACTTAAAAGTAGGGATAAAAATAGAAAAATTAATCATAAATGTGCATTGAAATTGCAGAATAACAAATAATATAAAACAAAAAATTAAATGTAAAATAACAACTAATATGAAACAGAAAGAGTAGCATTTATTTAAAGCTCTTCTGTTTTATTTCATAAATTTAAGGTGATTACTGTATCTTTGGACTTTTTTTGGTTATCTTTCTTATGGAAAAGTTTAATGGACATTAGACGAATAGATATTTAAATTTATTCAAAAACAGAATATATAAAAGCATTTAAATGAAATATTTTTTTTTAAAATGGGATTTGTACGTATTTTGTATACAGAATATTCTTTTACAAGTGGACCTAATGCAAATAGGCAAGAACCGACAAAAAAAGAATCACACAAAGTAACACACAAAAAAAAAAGCGACGAACAAGAGAGATAGAGATATGAACAGTATCTTCTCCATTGACGATTTCTCCGATCCCTTTTGGGAAGCTCCTCCGTCTCTTACTCCGGACTCGACGAAGGTTGTTACGGCGGAGGAAGGTAGCCAGAGTCAACCGGAATGGACTTTCGAGATGTTTTTAGAGGAGTTTTCTTCGTCTGTGAGCTCGGAGCCAGTGGGTAACAACAACGCGATCGTCGGAGTTTCGTCGGCCCAATCACTTCCTTCTGTTTCGGGTCAGAATGATTTCGAAGACGACAGTCGATTTCGCCGAGACCGCGATTCGGGAAATTGGGATTGTTCTGCTCCGGTTCAGTCATCGACGGTGATTGTTGATTCCGATGATTACCGTCGTGTTCTTAAGAATAAGCTTGAGACTGAGTGTGCTACTGTTGTTGCTCTTAGGGTTTATCTTCTATTCCCCTATTCTTTTAGTTTATCTATATGTGTAATTTCGATTTCAGTTAGAAGAGAACTAAATCTCAAGCTATGATGTTCTCTCACAGGCTAAGTCTGTGAAGCCTGAAAATTCGAGTAGTTCTCTTGAAACCCAATTTCAACCAACTCAATCTAGTCCTCTTGCTCAAGGTAAGAGCCTTATCTTGTAAATTCCATTGTTGATCAAGCCAAGATAAACATGTGGATTCGATTCGTTTATCTATTCTCGTCTCTGCTATGAACGTTCTGTGTTTGTAAATTTTGATGCCAAGTTAAGGAATTCTACTGTAGAAATGGGAAATGGTTTTTTATAGAAGCATGAACCCTTTCAAGTCTCCTTGATGTACTTTTGTTGGATCATGCTCCTAGTTTTGTCTATCAAGTTTCAATCTTTTTGTGACTTTCTCCTTGGAACTAATCTGTTTTCTGGAAGACCAATAAGTTTGGGGTTGAGATGGACTAGTTCAATGTTAGGAATTTTACAAATTACAGTCTTTTAAACAGATTAATGTGGGAAATAATTATATCGGCGCTGCTATTTCACTTTCGGATATCTCCTTGAGTCTTACGCATAGTAAGTTTAATCGTGGTAGGTTCTTTGATGGCCACAGGGGAATTTGGTGTTTCTTCTTCATTACCGGCTGAGGTGAAAAAAACTGGTGTACCAATGAAGCAGGTTAACAGCGGATCATCAAGAGAAGATTCTGATGACGATGACCTTGATGAAGAGAATGAAACTACTGGTTCCTTGAATCCAGAGGACGCAAAAAAATCTAGAAGGTAATGATTTCTTATCTTCAACTTCTAGTCTTTTGATGTTGACCTTTACAGTGAAACAGTTTTTGGAACCTTCTTCTTCCTTTAATATCTGTAGAATGCTGTCAAATCGAGAGTCAGCTAGGAGGTCTAGAAGGAGAAAACAGGAGCAAACAAGTGATCTCGAAACACAGGTTTCGTATCTTACCCTCTCACAACCTTATTAATGTGTGACGCATGATATTAATAAGACCTCATTTCTATTTTGATAGGTTAATGAGCTAAAAGGTGAACATTCATCACTTCTGAAGCAACTTAGCAGCATGAATCATAAGTATGATGAAGCTGCTGTTGGCAATAGGATACTAAAAGCTGACATTGAGACATTAAGAGCTAAGGTAATGACTAATGAGACTTGAATATTCTTCCTCTCTTTTTTTTTCCTAACTACCTTTACGTTTTTATATATAAAGTTAATCATAGTGAATTCTGTGTTATGTTAAGGTGAAAATGGCGGAAGAAACCGTGAAGAGAGTAACAGGAATGAACCCGCTGCTTCTCGGGAGATCAAATGGACATAACAATAACAACAGAATGCCGTTAACTGGTCACAACAGGATGGATTCTTCTTGCATTCCAGCTTTTCAACCACAATCAAACCTAAACCATTTGCCAAATCCCAACATCGGGATTCCAACCATTCTACCTTCAAGACTCGAAAACAGTTTCGTTCCTCCTCCATCCTTAAACTCTCAAACTAACTCGCAGTTGCAGAGAATAAGAAATGGGCAAAATCACCATGTTGCTCCAAGCGGTCACCCGTATGGCTGGACTGCTGAACCTCAGAACGATTCAGCATGGTAAGCTAATAATGGCTCTTTTTAAGACTATTTAAGTTGTACAATCCGTGTTTATGCATATCAGATTCTTGTTCCCCTTTTTTCGCTCGTTTTACAGGCCGAAAAAATGCGTGGACTGATGAAACCGATGAAACAAGAAGCGGGTTTCGTGCTATGTTATTGTTATCTGCATTTGTAAGTGTTATAAGTTATCATTAACCATGAGAATACAATTTGTGGAAACACAGTCTCATGGCCTTATACAGTCTGTCTTATAACATTATTACAAGATTCTTAATGAGAATCTTCTTTCTATTTATAGCTTTAATTACAGATTAGAGATCTGTTTTAATTCATTTAAAAAAAGAAAGATCAAATTATATCCCACATGACTTTACTAATTTCCTCTCTCATTTAAATCCCGACAACCTCGGCGGTTTTCATGGTAGATCGAAGAAGCAACCACATTTTCTGTCCCAGGAAGAAAAAAAGAAACAGAGGAGAAAAGAAGAAGACGACGACAACGACTTTGTTTTCTTCTCTCTCACTCTGTTCCTCTGTTTTTTGATTTCTTGGCGGTTTACGTTAGTCAAAATGGGTTCAAGTAAGCTAAAACGCGCCATAGGAGCTGTGAAAGATCAGACAAGCGTAGGATTAGCCAAAGTTGGAGGTCGAAGCAGTTCTGTAACGGAACTCGAAGTAGCCATCGTGAAAGCGACGCGGCACGACGAATATCCAGCGGAAGAGAAATACGTCAGAGAGATCTTAAGCCTAACGTCTTACTCACGCAACTACGTTAACGCTTGTGTGACAATTCTCTCTAGACGTCTTAACAAGACCAAGAACTGGTCCGTTGCTCTCAAAACATTGATTTTGATCCAACGGTTGTTGACAGAAGGCGATCGAGCCTACGAGCTAGAGATCTTTTTTGCAACAAGACAAGGGACGAGGTTGCTTAATATGTCTGATTTCAGAGATGCGAATCGATCTGATTCGTGGGATTACTCTGCTTTTGTTCGGACTTATGCTCTGTATTTGGACGAACGGCTTGATTACCGGATGCAAGGAAGGAGAGGGAAACACGGTGGTGGTAGTGGCGGTGGTGATTCCAGCGACGAAGATGATCATCGAGAGACCAGTAAAGATCTTCGATCGAGAGCTATTGTGGTTAAGACAAAACCGGTCGCAGAGATGAAAACAGAGAAAATCTTTATCAGAGTACAACATTTACAACAGCTTCTTGATCGGTTCTTGGCTTGTCGTCCAACAGGTAATAATCAAATTAGAAACGTTGTGATAAGCTCAAAAGTTTTTGAACCAATCCGTCAAGTATGCTACATTTTCGTTAGTTTTAGTAGGATTAAATCTGTTTTTGCCTCGTGCTTTTCGGTTTTCAATCTGTTGGATTTCTTGGCTGACAAGTTAGGTCTTCTGCAACAGGTACTGCGAAGAACAATAGAGTGGTGATTGTGGCTCTGTATCCAATAGTGAAAGAAAGTTTTCAGATATATCACAACATAACAGAGATAATGGGAGTGTTGATAGATCGATTCATGGAATTAGACATTCACGATTCGATCAAAGTATACGAAATATTCTCTCGAGTTTCTAAGCAATTCGATGAGTTAGATCCTTTTTACAGTTGGTGTAAGAACATGGGAGTTGCAAGATCTTCAGAGTATCCAGAATTGGAGAAGATCACACAGAAGAAACTCGATCTCATGGATGAGTTTATTAGAGATAAATCTGCTTTAGCTGCACAAACAACGAAATCGTCATCGAAAAAGTCTACCAAATCTGAGGACGAGGAGAAGAAAACAGAGGAAATCAAAGAAATTCAAGAAAATTTAAACTCCATTAAAGCATTACCAGCACCGAACCAAGAAGAAGAAGAAGAAGAAGAGAAAGAAGAAATCGAAACAAAGAGCGATATTCAAGAAGTGGTTTCAAGAAAAGATCAAGAAGGTGATTTGTTGGATTTAGCGGGTGAAACGGCAGAAGCGGTTGGTGATAGTTTGGCGTTAGCATTATTCGATGGAGCGGTTGGGACTGAAACTCCTTCTGGACCGGGGTGGGAAACGTTTGATGATGATGATTCGGCGGATTGGGAGACAGATTTGGTGAAATCGGCTACGAGATTGTCAGGACAAAGGAGTGAGCTTGGAGGAGGATTTGATACTTTGTTGCTTGATGGAATGTATCAATACGGTGCGGTTAAAGCCTCTACGGCTTATGGAAGCAGTGGAAGTGCGAGTAGTGTAGCTTTTGGTTCTACAGGAAGACCAGCAGGTAAATCATATAATAATTTCAATTCGGTTTATTCTGATTGAAATTATCTAAATTTGATGTTGAATCATATGGTGATGCAGCCTCGATGTTGTCGTTGCCTGCGCCGCCACCGACAGCCAATGGAAATGGAACCGGAAGCAAAAATCCGGTGACTCTGGACCCGTTTGCGGCGTCTCTAGAGGTCGCACCACAAATGAATGATATGGAGAAAAAACACAGATTACCAATGGAAGAACAAATGATGTGGGATCAATACAACAGAAATGGAAGACAAGGTTACATGAATTTCAGACCAAACCATCAACACCTACAACAACAACATTATCAGCTCCAATACTCCATGGGACCTTACTCTTACACACCTCGCTATTGAAATTATATAAAAGAAAAAAAGTTATCGCCATTGAAGAGCTTGAGAGAGTTTTTTTTTTTTTTTTTTTTGTCTCTGTAAAATGTATACTCTTCCACAACATATACAAATTATTCATTAACCAGAAAGAAGAAAAAAACATATAGAATTTGTTTACAAGAAACATAAATTTTAGTACATTGCATAGAATTTCATCTCCAAGGAGAGAGCAACCAGCAAGAACTCGTTGTGTTTTCTTTCTTAACATCTTATGATGAATGTATCCCCTTTGAATTTGGATTCCCCTAATGGAAACTTTTTGAAGGGTCAGTTTCTTAAAAAAAAAAAGAAATCTTTTGGTTGTTTTTTCTTGATGTTGAAGGGAATGTCGTTGACGGTATTTTGTAGCTTCCAGGTTTTGTCATGAGCTGCATACATTTCTGAGCTGCATGTTTAAATAGATGGGGTAGTAATGGTGAAATGTACGAAGGTACTCCTTATACTTTACCTCAATAATCGAACAGATGAGACTGATGGTGTTGTATTCTTCGTTTTCAAGGGAAGATTTTACAGAAAAACGAAACGATCAAATCATTAGAAACAATAAGATCATATCAAATCAACTCATAACAGAAATGAACTTTGTCCAAGGAAAAAAAAAAGAAGCTAAACGAATATCTTGCCTTCACAGATTTATTACACTTTTTCGTTCATACGATCTATCTATCTTATGAAAAAAGAGATCTAAGGATACGCAAACATCAGAACAAAAGTATGGATCCAAGGTTCCAACCTCCTTCAAGATGATAGGGTATATGCAACGCAACTTGCACTCCCTGCAGAGTGGACGAGTTACACTATTATTGAGCAATACTTCCAATGTAGTGTTGCCATCCCATGTTATGTTTCTTGGCATGAGCCCTGTCAAGTCTCCGAGTACACACTCTGTATGCAAACTAGCCCGGTGATCTTTACACGTGTAGAACCATTTCTTTGGATAAGATTCTTTCTCACAAATGTCACACCAGCATTTACCACTTTCCCCTTCTTCGCCATAGCATAGTGAGAGAGGATGGTCGTCAACTCTGTGCTTCAACTCTTGTGGTAAAGTAGCACATTTGAATCCCAAGACAAATTCACAACCATCTTCAATGCATCTGAGCACATGCCTTTCCTTCTGATTGCAACCATTGCAGATTTCATCTTTATTTGGTGGAATGTAATATAAGGGATGACGGGGATGACTTGGGTGGAAAAATGGCTCAGAAATTGAACTGCACAAGACATCTAATTTCACTTTCTGGTGCTTGTACATGAAGCCATTGGAGACTCTAAAGCAAGCATGACAATGAAAGTAACTGGCTTCGCTTGTAACTAAAGTAAGTCGTTCATTCTGTAGCATATGCCATGTCTTTTTAGGAGAATCAGCGCATTTCTTGTGGAGGAAGAAATCACAATCAGTACATCCATAGAAGGATTGGAGAGAGATGGGATGACAGCATGCGTTGCAACGCTTGTTTTCCTCCCACAGAAGACCATTACCGTTGAGTCTTAGGTAATGTTGTTTGTGGCTGAAATGTTGTATTGTGTTTTCATCTATGACCACGTATGGCTCTGTATCTTCTATTTCTTCAGGTACACCTTCGAGTTCTTTCCCGTTCCAAACATCCTTTCTTGTAGCGCATTTCGAATGAACGACATAGTCAGGACATCTCTGACACGAATAACCTCCATAAATCCAATCCACCTTCTCGCGACAAACTCTACATACAGAATTCACAACACCAAGAACAGAAGTGCGAGAAATACGGTGATCATGTCGATTGATGTTTATGACGCGTGGAAGGGCAAGACAGTCTTGATGGATTTTGAAATCACATAGAACACATATGTAAGGGCTTCGATCTCCCTTCAGCCCGCAAGCATTACATGTAAAAGAATCGAGTCTTGGGAGAAGGGTGAGTTGGTGTTCATGAGCTTTCAAATCCACAAGAGATTGTGGTGGTGGGTGTAAAACACATCGCATATCCAAGGTGAAGTTGCAAGAAGAACAATGATAGAACAATCTATCATCAATCTTTCTTCCACAAAGACGACACTTTCCATCAGAGTAGTTCGGTAATCGACCCATGTGGAGCTTAAGAGGGTGCAAAGAGTGGTAAGAGTGGTTTACCTCTAATGGATGTTCAACCTCTGGCAGGTGCCATACGCAATCCACATGAAAGGATAAATCACATTCATGACATTTATAAGCATACTCATTTTCACTAGTCTTGCCACATTTAGCATCACAATCAAAGTTGATCCGCTCCTTGAGAAGGGTGAGCTTGTGGTGATGCATCTCGACATTTCCAATAACCTCCGGTGGTGGGTACTTGAGACAATATAGATGTATATCGAAGTTACAGAACTTACAACTATAGGACAAATCCACGATAGTCTTCCCACATAAGTTGCAATCAGTATCTGAAGTAAGTTGAAGCCAAATAGGATGAATCGAGTGAGATAGGTGTTGGATAGATTCAGGGGCCTCGTCACCACATTTCTTGTGGACGAGAACATCACATTTTTCGCAAAAATAGCCGTCGCTGATAGCTTCGAAGCGTCCACAACAATCACCTTTCCTCACATCATTCCAAGGCAACATAAAATGCTTGTGGATCCATGGTAGAAACACTCTCTCACCAGTGGCAGTGCCCATGGTTGTGAACTGGGAAAAAGAAGAAGAAAAATTAGAAAAAAGTTAGAAAGAGGACATTTTCCATCGGCACACAAGGTGTAAGGATTTGTACGAGAGTCGTTTACCTCTACCATGTGCTTTGCCTCTGATGGGTGCCATACACAATCCACATGGAAGGATAATTTACATTCATCACATTTGTAAGGAAACTCAAACTTACCAATCTTCCCACATTTATCACCACAATCGAAGTTGATCCGCTCCTTGAGAAGTGTGAGCTGGTGACGATGTGTCTGGGAAACTTCGATAACCTCTGGTGGTGGGTACTTGGCACAGTATAGATCAATGTCGAAATCACATACCTCACAACGGTAGGATATCGAGGTTCTTCGTCCACATAAATCACAATAAACTTTATATGGATTACTTCGAAGCCAAAGAGGGTGAAGGGAATGAGATGGGTGTTTGATATATCCGGGGGACTCGCTACATTTCTTGTGGACGAAAAAATTACATATTTCGCAATAGAAACCATCAGTGATAGCTTCGAAGCGTCCACAACAATCACCTTTCTCCAAAGAATTCCAAGGCACCATCAAATGCTCGTGGAACAAAGGTAGTGACACGAACCCATCAGATTCCATTGTCCAAGGAAGATAAGCAAAAGAAGAAAGAGGAAGAAGAAAAGGTTGAATGTGTATCAAAGCTATGGCATTTCAAATCTCTCTCCCTCGCCACTCAAACATTACTACCATAACTGTAGTATTTGTAAAATATCTACTCAAATGATTGGATGACATTTCTCTCTTTCTCTCGCCACACAATTACTAATTAGATTTTGATACACGTCCAGCGTACGATTAAATATTTAAATATATTTTCTAATCGAGTATAATATTTAGATTATGTATTCTAATATTTCTAAATGTACAAAATGATATGTATTGTGTATAAATGTAATAAAATTAAATTTTTACTAAACATATTTCAAAGTCAGATGTTTTTATCAATTTTGCATAAAAATATTAAAACTAATACAAATGTTATTTATTTCAATTTATTTGAAGTGTCAAATTGAGTTTTCTTATTTGTGTAAAATTGTAAAGTATGCGATAAATCAAATAAAGTTTAGATTTATATAAATTTGTCGGACGTAACAAACAAAAAATACATGTTTTCTAATTATAAAATGTAAAATATTTATAAGTGTAGTTATCATCTACAAATAAATAATATTGTTAGAAATGTAATAATAAAAAGCTTTTAATATATCAAAATTTTTATTAAAAAAGTAGATGATATAGTAAGTCTAAATATTACATTTAGTTAAACTTAATTCTGTAAAATATATATTAATGGGTTTATGTTATAAAATTTAAAAAAAACATATAGAGATTGGGACATTTACAAAAATGCCACTTTTTATGTCCACATTTTCAAAATGCCATTTGTAGTGTCTATTTGCAAAAATGCCACTAGTTATGATTTTTTAGATCCTAAATCTTAAAATTCTAAACCCTAAAAAATATTTTGACCTTTTAAATCCTCAAAACTAAACCCTAATACAACATAGTTAACTCAAACATAAATGATATAATGAATAAATAATTTTGAAAAAGTGGCATTTGCAAAGATTGTAAAAATGTGGCATTTTTGTAAAGTGGCACTTGAAAAGTGGCATTTTTAAAAATTTCTCTAGAGATTTCTACTATGACATATAGTTTTACTTAAAATGTTTTCATTAGTTAATTTAAATGACATATTCCTTAAAACCCTCATTGAATAATACATATGATTTTTTTCACCAATTGTCTATTCAATTAATATATAGAGGATTAGTGGTATTTTAAAGAAAAATTCAAAATGATGACATTTTTTACAAGTAGCATTTCTAAAAAAAATTCTACATTTTATCTAGTATCATGCCAATTAAATTTTGTAAGATAAAATATATTTATCTATACTGGAGATATATTTTTGTTATTTTTAATTTCTCTCGTATATTAAAAAAATCATGAATTTTTTTTTGAATATTCTAAGGCATGTTAAAAATTCTAATAGTTATTGAAAAAAATATACTTTCACTTATATTTTAAATTTTTTAAATAAAATCATTCATATTAATTATCATATATTATTTTCTTTCATATTTGTTTAATAGTTATATTGTGTATATATGATATAAATGTAGTCTAATTATTTACACAATAATGCCATTAAGAAGTTTTAATATCTTTCACTAAAAATTCCTTAAAATCCTTAAATATGACATAGTTGTAAGATATCTACTCCAATAAATGCGTGACATTTCAGAAGAAAACAAAAGAATCTTCTCAAATATGTACACAAAGTTACAAACTAAAAAAGTAACACTGTTGAGAATTTTTTTTTCTTTATTAAATATTGTTTGAATTTAAACTTATCAATTAATACAGCTTTCTCTTTGCAGGATGCTCTACCATTTACACAATTGACAATTCCTTGTTAGGTCTCTATCTACACAAATTTTTAACACAAACAAACCTGTTACCGATCATCAAATCGACTGTTTTATGTCTACCTTTGCTGCTTCTCCATTCGGATACAACATTTAACCTGCAAATCAAATGAGGTAGAATCAGATGTGAGCTAATCGATTCAACAAAAGCAACACATTTTTCCCTGAGGTCTTACATTCTGATTCTTGATCTTCCTCCGAGGTGTTTCTGTGTCCTTAAGTCCCCTGACCATCATGTATTGCTTTAGGTTCTAGTACTACTCTTCTAGATGCTGCTGCTTTAGTTCTAAACTACGAAGCTTTTTTTAAATGAAGCTTTTAATATCTCGTCTGGTACTGTCCATGAAACCAACTGTCCAGCTGAATCCCCGGTCAGTAACTGCTTCAAATCCGTCGTGAGATGCAGAGCTGTGACAGGTTGCTTGTGGAACTTCAATTCCTTGTGTAAAAGCAACTTGTATTCTGGCACTTGATCAATCAAATTTATTAGCCCTCCTGTTCTTTTGCTAGCTGTTTCGATCTCGGAACTAATCGGATCAGTACAATGTACCATCCGCCACACGTTAACCGCCCCGCTTTGATGACCAGTCACATACCAGGTTGTTTCCAGCCAGTCAGAGAACGTTGATCCCGTTACTGATGCTATCAAATCAGATGGTAACTGTGATGTGTTAACCATTGCGATGCTCCAAACCGCGAGTAAAGTTCCAGCAGCAGTTATGATTTCTCCTGAAAGATGAGATCTATCCAATGATGCAGATTCTCTGAAACATAATCAGACTCCAAAGCTTCTCTGTGCTTGCAGATATATCACAACATAACAGAGATAATGGGAGTGTTGATAGATCGATTCATGGAATTAGACATTCACGATTCGATCAAAGTATACGAAATCTTCTCTCGAGTTTCTAAGCAATTCGATGAGTTAGATCCTTTTTACGGTTGGTGTAAGAACATGGGAGTTGCAAGATCTTCAGAGTATCCAGAATTGGAAAAGATCACACAGAAGAAACTTGATCTCATGGATGAGTTTATTAGAGATAAAACTGCTTTAGCTGCTCAAACAACAAAATCATCATCGAGAAAGTCTAACAAAACTGAGGACGAGGAGTAGAAAACAGAGAATATCAAAGAAATTAAAGAAGATTTAAATAGATGGAGTAGTAATGGTGAAATGTACGACTGTACTCCTTATAGTTTACCTCAATAATCGAACAGATGAGACTGATGGTGTTGTATTCTTCGTTTTCAAGGGAAGATTTTACAGAAATACGAAACGATCAAAACATTAGAAACAACAATAAGATCATATCAAATCAACTCATAACAGAAATGAACTTTGTCCCAGGAAAAATAAAAGAAGCTAAACGAATATCTTGGCTTCACAGATCTATTACACTTGTTGGTTTAAAAGATTTATCTCCTTAATCATCCACCGAACCAAAAAGCCTTATTTAGGCAATCATTAGAACAAACGTATGCATCCTTAATATCTTTGTTACCAAGCTTCTTCATTATGAAAGGGTATATGCAACGCGACTTGCACTCCCTGCAGAGTGGACGAGTTACACTATTATTGAGCAATACTTCCCATGTAGACTTGAAATCCAATATTATGCCTTTTGGCAAGAGCCCCAAAAGATCTCCCAACACACACTCTGTATGCAAACTTGCCTGGTCAATTTTACACGTGTAGAACCATGTCTTCGGATCAGATTCTTTCTCACAAATGTCACACCAGTATTTACCACTTTCCCCTTCTTCGCCATAGCATAGTGAGAGAGGATGATCGTCAACTCTATGCTTTACCTCTTGTGGTAGAGTGGCACATTTGAATCCCAAGACAAATTCACAACCATCTTCAATGCATCTGAGCACATGTGTTTCCTCCTGATTGCAACCATTGCAGATTTCATCTTTGTTTCGTGGAATGTAATATAAGGGATGATGGGGATGACTTGGATGGATAAATGGCTCAGAAATTGAACTGCACAATACATCTAATCTCACCTCCCCATGCTTGTACTTGAAGCCACTGGAGATTCTATTACAAGCAACACAACCAAGGCCGTCGGCTTCGCTTGTAACTAAAGTAAGTCGTTCATTGTGTAGCATATGCCATGTCTTTCTAGGAGAATCAGCGCATTTCTTGTGGAGGAAGAAATCACAATCAATACAACCATAGAAGGATTGGAGAGAGATGGGATGACAGCATGCGTTGCAACGCTTGTTTTCCTCCCATAGAAGACCATTACCGTTGAGTCTTAGGTAATGTTGTTTGTGGCTGAAATGTTGTATTGTGTTTTCATCTATGACCACGTATGGCTCTGTATCTTCTATTTCTTCAGGTACACCTTCGAGTTCTTTCCCGTTCCAAACATCCTTTCTTGTAGCGCATTTGGAATGAACGACATAGTCAGGACATCTCTGACACGAATAACCTCCATAAATCCAATCCACATTTTCGCGACAAACTCCACATACAGAATTCACAACACCAAGAACAGAAGTGCGAGAAATACGGTGATCATGTCGATTGATGTTTATGAGACGTGGAAGGCCAAGACAGTCTTGATGGATCGTGAAACCACATTGAAAACATACATAACGGCTTCGATCTCCCTTGAGGCCGCAAGCATTACATGTAAAAGAATCGAGTCTTGGGAGAAGGGTGAGTTGGTGTTCATGAGCTTTCAAATCCACAAGAGATTGTAGTGGTGGGTGTAAAACACAGCGCATATCCAAGGTGAAGTTGCAAGAAGAACAATGATAGAACAATCTATCATCAATCTTTCTTCCACAAAGACGACACTTCCCATCAGAGTAATCCGGTAATCGACCCACGTGGAGCTTAAGAGGATGCAAAGAGTGGTAAGAGTGGTTTACCTCTAATGGGTGTTCAACCTCTGGCGGGTGCCATACGCAATCCACATGGAAGGCTAAATCACATTCATCACATACATAAGGAAACTCAGTTTCACCAGTCTTGCCACATTTAGCATCACAGTCGAAGTTGATCTTCTCCTTGAGAAGGGTGAGCTTGTGGTGATGCATCTCGAAACTTTCAATAACCTCTGGTGGTGGGTACTTGAGACAATGTAGATCTACGTCGAAGTTACAGATCTTACAACTATAGGACAGATCCACGATATCCTTGCCACATAAGTCGCAATAAGTAGTATCTGAGGTAAGTTGAAGCCAAATAGGATGAATCGAGTGAGATGGGTGTTGGATAGATTCAGAGGCCTTGTCACCACACTTCTTGTGAACGAAAAAATCACATTTTTCGCAAAAATAGCCGTCGCTGATAGCTTCGAAGCGTCCACAACAATCACCTTTCCTCACATCATTCCAAGGCAACATCAAATGCTTGTGGATCCATGGTAGTGACACTCTCTCACCAGCGTCTAATCTCGTATACTGAGAAGAAGAAGCAAAGTTAGAAAGATCGAGGACATTTTTCATCGGCATACAAGGTGTAAGGATATCGTCGTTTACCTCTACCGTGTGCTTTGCCTCTGATGGGTGCCATACACAATCCACATGGAAGGATAATTCACATTCATCACATTTGTAAGGAAACTCATAGTTACAAGACTTGCCACATTTAGCACCACAATCGAAATTGACGTAGTACTTGAGAAGTGTGAGCTGGTGACCATGTGTCGGGGAAACTTCGATAACCTCTGGTGGTGGGTACTTGACACAGTATAGATCAATGTTGAAAGGACAGACCTCACACTGGTAGTATATCGCAGTTCTTAGTCCACATAAATAACAATAAACTTTATATGAACTTCGAAGCCGAAGAATGTGATCGGAGTGAGATGGGTGTTTGATATATTCGGGGAACTCGCTACATTTCTTGTGGACGAAAAAATCACATATTTCGCAATAGAAACCATCAGTGATACCTTCGAAGCGTCCACAACAATCACCTTTCTCCAGACGATTCCAAGGCACCATCGAATGCTCGTGGAACAAAGGCAGTGACACTCTTTCACCAACGTCTATCGTCGTATACTGGGAATAAGAAGACAAGTTAGAAAGAGGACATTTTTCATCGGCATACAAGGTGTAAGGAGTTGTACGAGTCGTTTACCTCTAACGTGTGCTTTGCCTCTGATGGGTGCCATACACAATCCACATGGAAGGATAATTCACATTCATGACATTTGTAAGGAAACTCAAACTTAACAATCTTCCCACATATAGCACCACAATCGAATTTGATCCGCTCCTTGAGAAGTGTGAGCTGGTGACGATGTGCCTCGGAAGCTTCGATAACCTCTGGTGGTGGGTACTTAGCACAGTATAGATCGATGTCGAAATCACAGACCTCACAATGGTAGGATATCACAGTTATTTGTCCACATAAATCACAATAAACTTTCGACTTACTTCGAAGCCAAAGAGGGTGAAGGGAGTGAGATGGGTGTTTGATACATTCGGAGGACTCGCTACATTTCTTGTGGACGAAAAAATTACAAATTTCGCAATAGAAACCATCAGTGATAGCTTCGAAGTGTCCACAACAATCACCTTTCTCCAGAGAATTCCAAGGCACCATCAAATGCTCGTGGAACAAAGGTAGTGACATGAACCCATCAGATTCCATGGTCGTATACTACAAGGAAGAAGACAATTAAATCTGAAATCTCAATGCTAAGCTCTTTTCAAGTCTTTGTCTCTCTCTACTCAAAAATCTTTTGAGATTAGAAGAAGGAGAAAAGTTGGATCTAAAATATCAAAGATATGTACCACTTACTCAAAACAGTCTAAAGTCTTTGTTAATCTTAGAGCATGTTCATTGGGGATTTTTGAGGGCTCTTATGAATATAAAATTATTAAAACACACACTCTCTCATCCTTTTATTCAATTTTATACCTTTTTCATAATTTTACTCAACTTTTATTAATTTTATATTTCAATACATCCCATTATTTCACAAGAACCTCTCTAAAATTATCAATTTGAGAAACTCTCTCTCCAAAAATTAAAAACTATCTCTTCTCTTTACTCAATTTTATATTACCAAAAACACTCTCTTTCTTCCTTTTTACTCAAATTTTACACTCTCTTTCTTCTTTTTACTCAAATTTTAATAATTTTATATTCACAAGAACCCCACGAGAACCCCCAATGAACATGCTCTTAAAGACGTCTATACTTTAAGGCAACTAGGCATACTTTAATATGGATTAGACCATCCGCATTCGTCATCTTTTGTAGATGTTTTTAAATAAACAAATATTAAAAACGCACTCTCTCTTCTTTTTACTCAACTTTATACTTTTTCTTTCATCTTTTTACTCAATTTTTATTAATTTCATATTTAAACACATCCATATTCTTTCTCCAAAAGTCACTATTTATATCTTCCTAAAGACACAATCTCTCCAACAATATCCACTATCTCCTCTATTTACTCAAATTTTATTAATTTTATATTTCAATACACCTCATTATTTCAACCAAAAACACTTTACTTTTTCCTTTTACTCAAATTTTAATAATTTTATATTTAAAAAAATCCATATTTGTCTCAATGAGTATGCTTTTAGGTGAAGCCCACTTTAAAACAGTCTAAAGTCTTTGTTAATCTCAAACACGTCTATAATTTAAGGCAACTAGGCATACTTTAATATGGATTAGGTGAAGCCCACTTGCACATGCAACTAGGTAATGTTTGTTTAGGTCTTTTTATTATGTATTTTAAGGTTCTCAAGACGTCTTTAATAATGCAAGGCAACTAGGCATACTTTATTTAATACGAGGTAAAGGATCTGTGCTACGCACTGGTTTATCATTTGAATGGTTGTTTGTAAAAAAAAATAAATGATATATGTCAAATAAATTTTGTGTAATAGATAGAATAAAATTATTGAAAAAAATAAATGGTATTTTTTATTTTAAAAAAGTGAGTTTAAAATGAGTTATATTAAGAATAAGATAATTAAAAAATAGACTTAAATGAGAATAAATAAAAAATGATTCAAACTTAACTATAATGTCTACTACATAATTGTTATTTCTCGTAATACTGGTTTTTTCTCTCTTAATAGTTACGTAAATAATTTTATTGAGGAAGTCTCTATTCATGAAAGAGTTTTGTTCAAATGAAAGTGAATATAAAATGATAAACATCAAAATAAATTGACCAAAATTGTTATTTAATACTTTGGCACATATGCAATTAGAGTTGTCAAAATAGGTCAAAATCTATGGGTTCCAACCCAATCCTAACCATTAATCCTAATGAGTTAAATATTTTGACCATAATGGGTTGATGAGTCTAATAGATTGATGAGTCATATAGATTGGGTTGAAATGGATTGAAATAAAATGAGTTAATAGGTTGTTAATAGTTGACCAATCAACACTTAGCTAAACTAAAAACATAATTTCTCAATTTTTCCGCCAAAATATGATCTTACAATTTTTCCGCAAAAACACGATTTCGCGATTTTCTCCTAAAAAAAATTTCAAAAATATTTTCCCGCCAAAAACACGATTCCGTAAAAAAATATAGCCAAAAAAGCAATTGCGTAAAATTTTCCCGCAGAAAAAGCGATTCCGTAAACTTTTTCCACCAAAACCAAAATTCCGTAAAAAAATTCCCACCAAAAAATGCGATTCCGTAAAATTTTCCTGACAAAAATGCAATTCCATAAAATTTTCAAGCAAAAAAAAATGATTTCGTAAAACAATTTCTCGCCAAAAATATGATTTCTAATCTTTCTATCAAGTTTCACAATTTATATTTTAATATATTTATTAAATTATTTATTTATGGATTGGATCAAAATCAATCCAACTCATTTAAATTTGATGGATTAATAGGTTGATCCAACCCAATTACTAAATGGGTTGAATTGATCTATGACTCATTAACACTCAATCTATTAGGGTTATGGGTTGAGTTTAGTTGGAATATCCATTTTGACATCCCTATATGCAATAGATCAAAATTAGATCATAACAACCTTTAAAATAACCATAATACGATTTTTTTGAAAAACCTCGACTCTAACATTAACCTATAAATACAAGACGGTTTCCGAGACGACAATAAAAATATTCATTTGTTTGGGTTTATTATATATATATATTCAATGATGTTTTAAATTGCAAAAAAATATTATGTAGATTTAATATATCTTCTTATCATTATATTTGTTTGACCAAAACAAACAAAAAAATCATTACATAGACTTTTTTTTTGTTAAAGTTTTTTTTATTAACGTGTCTATCCTGGCCCCCATTTTTTGTGGGTCCAGACTAGCTGCAGGACCCTATAGTATTATCACTGCGGGTCCTGCGTCGTTCACACGTGGCCTCACATACGGGTTCGTTTTATCCCATCGTTAAGAGAACGGCTACGTGACCAACAGGGAGTCGAACTGGGGTACTGTATTAGGGTTTCTCTCTCAAGTACCACTAGACCAATCTGCGTTGGTTATCATTACATAGACTTTCTGGACGGTTTACCATTGTTTTCCTCTTTGAGATGTTGGAATCCAATAACTAAGAATCGTTGCATACACCAAAAACAGTAAATCATATCATATTTGCTTTATTCTCGTAAGTTTCTTTTACTACTCTTAATTAGTTTATTAAAAAGGTGAATACTGTAAGGATTCCAAATATCACTTGTGTCTCCTTTCGTGACACTTATTATGTATTTGGATTTGCGTTTGTTTTCATTGTTTCTGTTCGAGTAATTAGCATTTTCTAAGAACGTAGTTTAAGGAAATATATGTAAGTAATTTGTATGTTAATAACGAAGCATCATGGTGAATCCAAAAAGACGCAATAATATATGCATTATCTAAAGAAATCCAAATATTTTACACAAATCAATAATTTTGGGAATTATCAGTAGTAAAATGATCAATAATTCAAAATAATTTAAAAATAATAAATTGACGTTTTTTTATCTCTCTTATGATTTAAGTGAATTATGGAAATCAAAAGCTATAATTAACAAAATGATAATCGGCAAAAAAGTTAAAACATATATACATATAGGCCAAACAGTTTTTTCGAAAGACGCAACTCTTAACGATAACCAAAAAGCGGTTATTTTGAAAAATAATTACTTAACGATTTTTTACAAAAAGCACAACCCAAAAATATTTATTTTCGAAAAGACACAATTTTTAAAGAAACCCAAAAAAACCGTTATTTTTTAAAAGACGCAATTTTTGAAGAAACAATTATAATAAAAAAAACACAACGAAAAGACGCTTGACAAAGAGGTTTCTTTCTTCTACTACTAAGGTTTCCTCCAAATCTATCATGTATCAGAGTTCGAACACAAGTTGCCCCATCCGAACCGAAATCGATCAAGTCCGAAGATGGCCAGACCGATCAAACCCGAATTTAATTCTATAATGGAAATTGTCGAGATTAATGGTTAGACGAGCCATTATCTCGAGGGGGCGTGTGAAGAATATCTCACATCTGAAGTGAGAAGGAATTTGATCAAATATATAAGGGATCTGGGCCAATCCACTCATTACCAATTGGTTTTGAGTTGGAACCCCATGAAACTTAAAATGGTATCAAAGCAATAGGAAACCTTAGTAGTAGAATAATTTCTCTCAGATTTATTCATCATCCAATAGACTTATTTATATATATGAGTATAACTTGTTCACCAAGTTCTGAGCTGCATACAATAGGTTTTGTCATGAGCTGTTCACCAAGAGTATAACTTTATACAATAGGTTTTGTCGTGAGCTGCATACATTTCTGAGCTGCATGTTTAAATAGATGGAGTAGTAATGGTGAAATGTACGAAGGTACTCCTTATACTTTACCTCCTCACTATGCACTCAAAGTAAAAGCAAAAATTAGAACAAACGTATGCATCCAAGGTTCCAACTACCTTCAAGATGATAGGGTATATGCAACGCGAGTTGCACACCCTGCATAGTGGACGAGTTACACTATTATTGAGCAATACTTCCCATGTAGTGTTGCCATCCAATGCTATGTTTCTTGGCATGAGCCCTAAAAAGTCTCCCACCACACACTCTGTATGCAAACTAGCTCGGTGATCTTTACACGTGTAGAACCATTTCTTTGGATAAGATTCTCTCTCACAAATGTCACACCAGTATTTACCACTTTCCCCTTCTTCGCCATAGCATAGTGAGAGAGGATGATCGTCAACTCTATGCTTTACCACTTGTGGTAAAGTAGCACAATTGAATCCCAAGACAAATTCACAGCCATCTTCAATGCATCTGAGCACATGCGCTTCCTTCTTATTGCAACCATTGCAGATTTCATCTTTATTTGGTGGAATGTAATATAAGGGATGACGGGGATGACCTGGATGGACAAATGGCTCAGAAATTGAACTGCACAAGACATCTAATTTCACCTGCCCATGCTTGTACATGAAGAAATTGGAGATTCTATGGCAAGCATGACAACGAAAGATATTGTTTTCGCTTGTAACTAAAGTAAGTCGTTCATTCTGTAGCATATGCCATGTCTTTTTAGGAGAATCAGCGCATTTCTTGTGGAGGAAGAAATCACAATCAGTACATCCGTAAAAGGATTGGAGAGAGATGGGATGACAGCATGCGTTGCAACGCTTGTTTTCCTCCCATAGAAGACCATTACCGTTGAGTCGTAGGTAATGTTGTTTGTGGCTGAAATGTTGTATTGTGTTTTCATCTATGACCACGTATGGCTCTGTATCTTCTATTTCTTCAGGTACACCTTCGAGTTCTTTCCCGTTCCAAACATCCTTTCTTGTAGCGCATTTCGAATGAACGACATAGTCAGGACATCTCTGACACGAATAACCTCCATAAATCCAATCCACCTTCTCGCGACAAACTCTACATTCAGAATTCACAACACCAAGAACAGAAGTGCGAGAAACACGATGACCATGCCTATTGATGTTTATGAGACGTGGAAGGCCAAGACAGTCTTGATGGATCGTGAAACCACATTGAAAACATACATAACGGCTTCGATATCCCTTCAGCCCGCAAGCATTACATGTAAAAGAATCGAGTCTTGGGAGATCATGAACTTTCAAATCCAAAAGAGATTGTGGTGGTGGGTGTAAAACACATCGCATATCCAAGGTGAAGTTGCAAGAAGAACAATGATAGAACAATCTATCATCAATCTTTCTTCCACAAAGACGACACTTTCCATCAGAGTAATCCGGTAATCGACCCATGTGGAGCTTAAGAGGGTGCAAAGAGTGGTAAGAGTGGTTTACCTCTAATGGATGTTCAACCTCTGGCGGGTGCCATACGCAATCCACATGAAAGGATAAATCACATTCATGACATTTATAAGCATACTCATTTTCACCAGTCTTGCCACATTTAGCATCACATTTAGCATAACTATAGGACAAATCCACGATAGTCTTCCCACATAAGTTGCAATCAGTATCTGAAGTAAGTTGAAGCCAAATAGGATGAATCGAGTGAGATAGGTGTTGGATAGATTCAGGGGCCTCGTCACCACATTTCTTGTGGACGAGAACATCACATTTTTCGCAAAAATAGCCGTCGCTGATAGCTTCGAAGCGTCCACAACAATCACCTTTCCTCACATCATTCCAAGGCAACATAAAATGCTTGTGGATCCATGGTAGAAACACTCTCTCACCAGTGGCAGTGCCCATGGTTGTGAACTGGGAAAAAGAAGAAGAAAAATTAGAAAAAAGTTAGAAAGAGGACATTTTCCATCGGCACACAAGGTGTAAGGATTTGTACGAGAGTCGTTTACCTCTACCATGTGCTTTGCCTCTGATGGGTGCCATACACAATCCACATGGAAGGATAATTTACATTCATCACATTTGTAAGGAAACTCAAACTTACCAATCTTCCCACATTTATCACCACAATCGAAGTTGATCCGCTCCTTGAGAAGTGTGAGCTGGTGACGATGTGTCTGGGAAACTTCGATAACCTCTGGTGGTGGGTACTTGGCACAGTATAGATCAATGTCGAAATCACATACCTCACAACGGTAGGATATCGAGGTTCTTCGTCCACATAAATCACAATAAACTTTATATGGATTACTTCGAAGCCAAAGAGGGTGAAGGGAATGAGATGGGTGTTTGATATATCCGGGGGACTCGCTACATTTCTTGTGGACGAAAAAATTACATATTTCGCAATAGAAACCATCAGTGATAGCTTCGAAGCGTCCACAACAATCACCTTTCTCCAAAGAATTCCAAGGCACCATCAAATGCTCGTGGAACAAAGGTAGTGACACGAACCCATCAGATTCCATTGTCCAAGGAAGATAAGCAAAAGAAGAAAGAGGAAGAAGAAAAGGTTGAATGTGTATCAAAGCTATGGCATTTCAAATCTCTCTCCCTCGCCACTCAAACATTACTACCATAACTGTAGTATTTGTAAAATATCTACTCAAATGATTGGATGACATTTCTCTCTTTCTCTCGCCACACAATTACTAATTAGATTTTGATACACGTCCAGCGTACGATTAAATATTTAAATATATTTTCTAATCGAGTATAATATTTAGATTATGTATTCTAATATTTCTAAATGTACAAAATGATATGTATTGTGTATAAATGTAATAAAATTAAATTTTTACTAAACATATTTCAAAGTCAGATGTTTTTATCAATTTTGCATAAAAATATTAAAACTAATACAAATGTTATTTATTTCAATTTATTTGAAGTGTCAAATTGAGTTTTCTTATTTGTGTAAAATTGTAAAGTATGCGATAAATCAAATAAAGTTTAGATTTATATAAATTTGTCGGACGTAACAAACAAAAAATACATGTTTTCTAATTATAAAATGTAAAATATTTATAAGTGTAGTTATCATCTACAAATAAATAATATTGTTAGAAATGTAATAATAAAAAGCTTTTAATATATCAAAATTTTTATTAAAAAAGTAGATGATATAGTAAGTCTAAATATTACATTTAGTTAAACTTAATTCTGTAAAATATATATTAATGGGTTTATGTTATAAAATTTAAAAAAAACATATAGAGATTGGGACATTTACAAAAATGCCACTTTTTATGTCCACATTTTCAAAATGCCATTTGTAGTGTCTATTTGCAAAAATGCCACTAGTTATGATTTTTTAGATCCTAAATCTTAAAATTCTAAACCCTAAAAAATATTTTGACCTTTTAAATCCTCAAAACTAAACCCTAATACAACATAGTTAACTCAAACATAAATGATATAATGAATAAATAATTTTGAAAAAGTGGCATTTGCAAAGATTGTAAAAATGTGGCATTTTTGTAAAGTGGCACTTGAAAAGTGGCATTTTTAAAAATTTCTCTAGAGATTTCTACTATGACATATAGTTTTACTTAAAATGTTTTCATTAGTTAATTTAAATGACATATTCCTTAAAACCCTCATTGAATAATACATATGATTTTTTTCACCAATTGTCTATTCAATTAATATATAGAGGATTAGTGGTATTTTAAAGAAAAATTCAAAATGATGACATTTTTTACAAGTAGCATTTCTAAAAAAAATTCTACATTTTATCTAGTATCATGCCAATTAAATTTTGTAAGATAAAATATATTTATCTATACTGGAGATATATTTTTGTTATTTTTAATTTCTCTCGTATATTAAAAAAATCATGAATTTTTTTTTGAATATTCTAAGGCATGTTAAAAATTCTAATAGTTATTGAAAAAAATATACTTTCACTTATATTTTAAATTTTTTAAATAAAATCATTCATATTAATTATCATATATTATTTTCTTTCATATTTGTTTAATAGTTATATTGTGTATATATGATATAAATGTAGTCTAATTATTTACACAATAATGCCATTAAGAAGTTTTAATATCTTTCACTAAAAATTCCTTAAAATCCTTAAATATGACATAGTTGTAAGATATCTACTCCAATAAATGCGTGACATTTCAGAAGAAAACAAAAGAATCTTCTCAAATATGTACACAAAGTTACAAACTAAAAAAGTAACACTGTTGAGAATTTTTTTTTCTTTATTAAATATTGTTTGAATTTAAACTTATCAATTAATACAGCTTTCTCTTTGCAGGATGCTCTACCATTTACACAATTGACAATTCCTTGTTAGGTCTCTATCTACACAAATTTTTAACACAAACAAACCTGTTACCGATCATCAAATCGACTGTTTTATGTCTACCTTTGCTGCTTCTCCATTCGGATACAACATTTAACCTGCAAATCAAATGAGGTAGAATCAGATGTGAGCTAATCGATTCAACAAAAGCAACACATTTTTCCCTGAGGTCTTACATTCTGATTCTTGATCTTCCTCCGAGGTGTTTCTGTGTCCTTAAGTCCCCTGACCATCATGTATTGCTTTAGGTTCTAGTACTACTCTTCTAGATGCTGCTGCTTTAGTTCTAAACTACGAAGCTTTTTTTAAATGAAGCTTTTAATATCTCGTCTGGTACTGTCCATGAAACCAACTGTCCAGCTGAATCCCCGGTCAGTAACTGCTTCAAATCCGTCGTGAGATGCAGAGCTGTGACAGGTTGCTTGTGGAACTTCAATTCCTTGTGTAAAAGCAACTTGTATTCTGGCACTTGATCAATCAAATTTATTAGCCCTCCTGTTCTTTTGCTAGCTGTTTCGATCTCGGAACTAATCGGATCAGTACAATGTACCATCCGCCACACGTTAACCGCCCCGCTTTGATGACCAGTCACATACCAGGTTGTTTCCAGCCAGTCAGAGAACGTTGATCCCGTTACTGATGCTATCAAATCAGATGGTAACTGTGATGTGTTAACCATTGCGATGCTCCAAACCGCGAGTAAAGTTCCAGCAGCAGTTATGATTTCTCCTGAAAGATGAGATCTATCCAATGATGCAGATTCTCTGAAACATAATCAGACTCCAAAGCTTCTCTGTGCTTGCGGATGAATTGACGAACACTTCCTCTAGCCCAAGGAGGTAAAAATACATCACCCACCTGAAATTATATAGGGAACTTGCTCATGTCAACCTACATGAGAGGGAAACAGACAAGTGAAGAATACTACATTCAAGCACAAATAGAACAACTTAAATTACCTTTTCTCCTGACTGTTTTTCACCTAAATCAAAATTAAATCTGTTTTCTAAAAATTCGGTCGTAGCAGTTCTGTAACGGAACTCGAAGTAGCCATCGTGAAAGCGACGCGGCACGACGAATATCCAGCAGAAGAGAAATACGTCAGAGAGATCTTATGTATAACTTCTTACTCACGCAACTACGTTAACGCTTGTGTGACAATTCTCTCTAGACGTCTCAACAAGACCAAGAACTGGTCCGTTGCTCTCAAAATATTGATTTTGATCCCAACGGTTGGTGTCAGAAGGCGATCGGGCCTACGAGCAAGAGATCTTCTTCGCGACTAGACGAGGAACGAGGTTGCTTAATATATCTGATTTCAGAGACGCGAATCGGTCTGATTCCTGGGATTACTCTGCTTTTGTTCGGACATATGCTCTCTATTTAGACGAACAGCTTGATTACCGGATGCAATGAAGGAGAGGGAAACACGGTGGTGGTAGTGGCGGTGGTGATTCCAGCGAGGAAGATGATCATCGAGAGACCAGTAAAGATCTTCGATCGAGAGTTATTGTGGTTAAGACAAAACCGGTCGCAGAGATGAAAACAGAGAAAATCTTTATTAGGGTACTTGATCGGTTCTTGGCTTGTCGTCCAACAGTTTCGTTAGTTTTAGTAGGATTAAATCTGTTTTCGGCTCGTGCTTTTCGGTTATCAATCTGTTGGATTTCTTGGCTGACAAGTTAGGTCTTCTGCAACAGGTACTGCGAAGAACAATAGAGTGGTGATTGTGGCTCTGTATCCGATAGTGAAAGAAAGTTTTCAGATATATCACAACATAACAGAGATAATGGGAGTGTTGATAGATCGATTCGTGGAATTAGACATTCACGATTCGATCAAAGTATACGAAATATTCTCTCGAGTTTCTAAGCAATTCGATGAGTTAGATCCTTTTTACAGTTGGTGTAAGAACATGGGAGTTGCAAGATCTTCAGAGTATCCAGAATTGGAGAAGATCACACAGAAGAAACTCGATCTCATGGATGAGTTTATTAGAGATAAACCTGCTTTAGCTGCACAAACAACGAAATCGTCATCGAAAAAGTCTACCAAATCTGAGGACGAGGAGAAGAAAACAGAGGAAATCAAAGAAATTCAAGAAAATTTAAACTCCATTAAAGCATTACCAGCACCGAACCAAGAAGAAGAAGAAGAGAAAGAAGAAATCGAAACAAAGAGTAATATTCAAGAAGTGGTTTCAAGACAAGATCAAGAAGGTGATTTGTTGGATTTAACGGGTGAAGCGGGAGAAACGGCGGTAGCGGTTGGTGATAGTTTGGCGTTAGCGCTATTCGATGGAGCAGTTGCGACTGAATCTGCATCTGGACCGGGGTGGGAAGCGTTTGATGATGATTCGGCGGATTGGGAGACGAGTTTGGTGAAATCCGCGACAAGATTGTCGGGACAAAAGAGTGAGCTTGGAGGAGGATTCGGTACTTTGTTGCTTGATGGAATGTATCAATACGGTGCGGTTAAAGCGTCTACGTCTTATGGAAGTAGTGGAAGTGCGAGTAGTGTAGCTTTTGGTTCTGCAGGAAGACCAGCAGGTAAATCAAATATAAATTTAAGTAAAGTTCAATTCGGTTTATTCGGATTGATATGTTCTCTAAATTTGATGTTGAAACATTATATGGTGATGCAGCTTCAATGTTGGCACTACCGGCGCCGTCAACGACCGCCAATGGAAACGAAACCGGAAGCAAAAATCCGGTGACTTTGGACCCGTTTGCGGCGTCTCTAGAGGTGGCTCCACCACCGTACGTGCAAATGAATGATATGGAGAAAAAGCAGAGATTATTAATGGAAGAACAAATGATGTGGGATCAATACAACAAAAATGGAAGACAAGATTACATAAATTTCAGACAAAACCATCATCAACAACAACAACAACATTATCAGCTCCAATACTCCATGGGACCTTACTCTTACACACCTCGCTATTGAAATTATATAAAAGAAAAAAATTTATCGCCATTGAAGAGCTTGAGAGAGTTTTCTTTTCTTTTTCTGTCTCTGTAAAATGTATACTCTTCTACAACATATACAAATTATTCATTAACCAGAAGAAAAAAAACATATAGAATTTGTTTACAAGAAACATAAATTTTAGTATTGCATAAAATTTCATCCTATTGATTAGGCAGAACGCACCACTGAGATCTCCAAGGAGAGAGCAACCAGCAAGAACTCGTTGTGTTTTCTTTCATAAACAAACCGTAGAAGTTTTGGACCTCGAGTAGACTCAAGAACCACTAGACCAAGATCCATTTGGTACGTCAGTTGTGTTATTTTTATGTCAAATAAGAGATTTGTCTCTGCAACTTCATCTGCTCATGGAACTTAGCATTGAGCTCTTCTGCTCTCACATCCACTCATTTATCATGACACGGTTTAGAGACGCATGAGTGTCCAGTGGGAACCATTTGCCGCTAAGACCGATCTCGCCACTAGCCTTTGATTGCATCTTTAATCGCAAAGAAAACCGGATGATGTCAGAAAAAACGGAGGCTCACCAACATCTTATGATGAATGTGTATACCCTTTGAATTTGGATTCCCCTAATGGAAACCTATCTTTGGTTAGTTTCTACACGAGCAAGTAAAAACAAGAGAAAACAAATCTTTTGATTGTTTTTTAAAATAATTTTGAAGTCTTGAGAGATTTCGTTGAGAAGAGAAACCTATGTTAAAAGGAATGTCGTTGACGGAAGGTATTTTGTAGTTTTCAGGTTTTGTCCTGAGCTGCATAATTTAAAGAGATGTTTAAATAGGGGGAAAGAATGTTTAAAGAGATGGGGTAATGGTGTTGTATTCTTCGTTTTCAAGGGAAGATTTTACAGAAATACGTGTTGTGAATCAAAGGCGATAAAGCAAAGAAAAAAAGAGATTGAGACGAAAATAGGGTTTCTTATACTCGTGTGGTACAAAGAATAAAACCTAAACTCTATATATATACATCTCAAAAAACCCGGTTTACTGACGTATACCGTACCACTATATATCTGATTATAAGTCACTTAGATAACAATACGAAACGATCAAAACATTAGAAACAACAATAAGATCATATCAAATCAACTCATAACAGAAATGAACTTTGTCCCAGGAAAAATAAAAGAAGCTAAACGAATATCTTGGCTTCACAGATTTATTACACTTGTTGGTTTAAAAGATTTATCTCCTTAATCATCCACCGAACCAAAAAGCCTTATTTAGGCAATCATTAGAACAAACGTATGCATCCTTAATATCTTTGTTACCAAGCTTCTTCATTATGAAAGGGTATATGCAACGCGACTTGCACTCCCTGCAGAGTGGACGAGTTACACTATTATTGAGCAATACTTCCCATGTAGACTTGAAATTCAATATTATGCCTCTTGGCAAGAGCCCCAAAAGATCTCCCAACACACACTCTGTATGCAAACTAGCCTGGTCAATTTTACACGTGTAGAACCATGTCTTCGGATCAGATTCTTTCTCACAAATGTCACACCAGTATTTACCACTTTCCCCTTCTTCGCCATAGCATAGTGAGAGAGGATGATCGTCAACTCTATGCTTTACCTCTTGTGGTAGAGTGGCACATTTGAATCCCAAGACAAATTCACAACCATCTTCAATGCATCTGAGCACATGTGTTTCCTCCTGATTGCAACCATTGCAGATTTCATCTTTGTTTCGTGGAATGTAATATAAGGGATGATGGGGATGACTTGGATGGATAAATGGCTCAGAAATTGAACTGCACAATACATCTAATCTCACCTCCCCATGCTTGTACTTGAAGCCACTGGAGATTCTATTACAAGCAACACAACCAAGGCCGTCGGCTTCGCTTGTAACTAAAGTAAGTCGTTCATTGTGTAGCATATGCCATGTCTTTCTAGGAGAATCAGCGCATTTCTTGTGGAGGAAGAAATCACAATCAATACAACCATAGAAGGATTGGAGAGAGATGGGATGACAGCATGCGTTGCAACGCTTGTTTTCCTCCCATAGAAGACCATTACCGTTGAGTCTTAGGTAATGTTGTTTGTGGCTGAAATGTTGTATTGTGTTTTCATCTATGACCACGTATGGCTCTGTATCTTCTATTTCTTCAGGTACACCTTCGAGTTCTTTCCCGTTCCAAACATCCTTTCTTGTAGCGCATTTGGAATGAACGACATAGTCAGGACATCTCTGACACGAATAACCTCCATAAATCCAATCCACATTTTCGCGACAAACTCCACATACAGAATTCACAACACCAAGAACAGAAGTGCGAGAAATACGGTGATCATGTCGATTGATGTTTATGAGACGTGGAAGGCCAAGACAGTCTTGATGGATCGTGAAACCACATTGAAAACATACATAACGGCTTCGATCTCCCTTGAGGCCGCAAGCATTACATGTAAAAGAATCGAGTCTTGGGAGAAGGGTGAGTTGGTGTTCATGAGCTTTCAAATCCACAAGAGATTGTAGTGGTGGGTGTAAAACACAGCGCATATCCAAGGTGAAGTTGCAAGAAGAACAATGATAGAACAATCTATCATCAATCTTTCTTCCACAAAGACGACACTTCCCATCAGAGTAATCCGGTAATCGACCCACGTGGAGCTTAAGAGGATGCAAAGAGTGGTAAGAGTGGTTTACCTCTAATGGGTGTTCAACCTCTGGCGGGTGCCATACGCAATCCACATGGAAGGCTAAATCACATTCATCACATACATAAGGAAACTCAGTTTCACCAGTCTTGCCACATTTAGCATCACAGTCGAAGTTGATCTTCTCCTTGAGAAGGGTGAGCTTGTGGTGATGCATCTCGAAACTTTCAATAACCTCTGGTGGTGGGTACTTGAGACAATGTAGATCTACGTCGAAGTTACAGATCTTACAACTATAGGACAGATCCACGATATCCTTGCCACATAAGTCGCAATAAGTAGTATCTGAGGTAAGTTGAAGCCAAATAGGATGAATCGAGTGAGATGGGTGTTGGATAGATTCAGAGGCCTTGTCACCACACTTCTTGTGAACGAAAAAATCACATTTTTCGCAAAAATAGCCGTCGCTGATAGCTTCGAAGCGTCCACAACAATCACCTTTCCTCACATCATTCCAAGGCAACATCAAATGCTTGTGGATCCATGGTAGTGACACTCTCTCACCAGCGTCTAATCTCGTATACTGAGAAGAAGAAGCAAAGTTAGAAAGATCGAGGACATTTTTCATCGGCATACAAGGTGTAAGGATATCGTCGTTTACCTCTACCGTGTGCTTTGCCTCTGATGGGTGCCATACACAATCCACATGGAAGGATAATTCACATTCATCACATTTGTAAGGAAACTCATAGTTACAAGACTTGCCACATTTAGCACCACAATCGAAATTGACGTAGTACTTGAGAAGTGTGAGCTGGTGACCATGTGTCGGGGAAACTTCGATAACCTCTGGTGGTGGGTACTTGACACAGTATAGATCAATGTTGAAAGGACAGACCTCACACTGGTAGTATATCGCAGTTCTTAGTCCACATAAATAACAATAAACTTTATATGAACTTCGAAGCCGAAGAATGTGATCGGAGTGAGATGGGTGTTTGATATATTCGGGGAACTCGCTACATTTCTTGTGGACGAAAAAATCACATATTTCGCAATAGAAACCATCAGTGATACCTTCGAAGCGTCCACAACAATCACCTTTCTCCAGACGATTCCAAGGCACCATCGAATGCTCGTGGAACAAAGGCAGTGACACTCTTTCACCAACGTCTATCGTCGTATACTGGGAATAAGAAGACAAGTTAGAAAGAGGACATTTTTCATCGGCATACAAGGTGTAAGGAGTTGTACGAGTCGTTTACCTCTAACGTGTGCTTTGCCTCTGATGGGTGCCATACACAATCCACATGGAAGGATAATTCACATTCATGACATTTGTAAGGAAACTCAAACTTAACAATCTTCCCACATATAGCACCACAATCGAATTTGATCCGCTCCTTGAGAAGTGTGAGCTGGTGACGATGTGCCTCGGAAGCTTCGATAACCTCTGGTGGTGGGTACTTAGCACAGTATAGATCGATGTCGAAATCACAGACCTCACAATGGTAGGATATCACAGTTATTTGTCCACATAAATCACAATAAACTTTCGACTTACTTCGAAGCCAAAGAGGGTGAAGGGAGTGAGATGGGTGTTTGATACATTCGGAGGACTCGCTACATTTCTTGTGGACGAAAAAATTACAAATTTCGCAATAGAAACCATCAGTGATAGCTTCGAAGTGTCCACAACAATCACCTTTCTCCAGAGAATTCCAAGGCACCATCAAATGCTCGTGGAACAAAGGTAGTGACATGAACCCATCAGATTCCATGGTCGTATACTACAAGGAAGAAGACAATTAAATCTGAAATCTCAATGCTAAGCTCTTTTCAAGTCTTTGTCTCTCTCTACTCAAAAATCTTTTGAGATTAGAAGAAGAAAAAGAAATGTTGGATCTAAAATGTCAACGATGTGTGTCCCATGTCTCTTACTCAAAAGTCTTTGTTAATCTCAACGACGTGCTTATATATATATATAATATTTGCAGTTAGGCATACTTTAATACGAACTATTTAAGTCTTTGTTGGTTAATCTCAATGACGTCTATAATAATGCAACTAGGCATACTTTAATACGAACTATTTAAGTCTTTGTTGGTTAATCTCAATGACGTCTATAATAATGCAACTAGGCTTACTTTAATACGAACTATTCAGAAGTCCTTGTCAAATCTCAAAGACATCTATAATAATGGAAGGCAACTAGGCATACTTTAATACGAACTATTCCGAAGTCCTTGGTAATCTCACAGACGTCTATAATAATGTAAGGCAACTAGGCATACTTTAATATGGATTCTTGGTGGCTATTCTTTCTTTTTGGTATCGTCTGGATTTATTATTCAATTATAAATCATGAGAAATGTTATATCGACGATTTTATAACGGACAAATCTATCGTCTTGATCCACGCTAAACGATTATATCTTATCCCACGCTGAAGATCTCATGTACGCTTGTCACCATTAATCTGCACCAATATTAATAAATCGCATTTTCTGGGGTTCGAATTCCAGATCTCCTCATATAAAAACATTAATAAACCCTTAACCAAACCACATGGCCAAAGGGGCTTCCACTTCTTGTTAGCCATTCAATAACAATAAAATCAAATATTATTGGGAGATCGAGAGATCGAGATTAAACGGTCAAAATGAACAAAGATTATTGAAATAATGAAGATCTGATTATAAAAAGAAATCAAGAAATATCTAAATAATTGTTGATATTTGTCAATATACTAATTTAAGAAATTCACATTTATGTAAAAATATTATTTACATTTATTTCTTCCGAAGAGCGCCTTTTGCAACTCGATTCTCCTCAATAGCCATCTTTTTCAATAAAATTCTTTCCGCGATTCCATTTTTTATATCTTCAAGAACGCCTTCCGCAACTCTATTATTCTCAAAACTCATAACTTCAAACCGAAAAACAACAACATCGAAGATGATTGCTTATCACGAATCAAACACCCTCCGAAAAAAACTTGTCACTGATACCATAAAAAATCTTAAAAAGAATTATATTATGGTGTCTAATTTACAAAAACGGATACCTCCTAATATATATACTAAACATACTTTAATCTAATAAACATAATAAATAACAACTAAACTATATACCAAACCCAATATATTATATCTTCTAATTAATATTATTGTTAACTAAGATTCGAACCCTCTGCGAAAATTGCGGGGTAAAGAACATCCAACTACACTTTTTAAAAAAAATTGTTTGCTAACATATCCAAAGATACAATTTATTTCTTCGAAAGGCATGCGAACATAAACTCATAATCATCTTTACAGGATTTTAAAGCATTTTTTTATTATCAATTCTCAAATCAAGTTAACCCAAATCGGACTTATGAAAACTATGTAATAAGAAAATTAAACATATATATGAAGTCAAATAGAAGCTGAACGATCAAAACTATAAACATACTTTAAAGAAAACCATAAATACCTTCAAATAGAAGTAATCTCAACAAAAAAAAAGAAAAAAAAAAAGATACAACCTAAGCATTAATAACCACAAAACATATTTTTTCAAAAAGAAGCAACCCTATGATGTATTAGTAACCACAAAATTATTTTTTTTTAAACGCAACTCTACAATATATTTGTTAGGATTGCCATTTGAAAACAACTATTATTGACAATATATACAAAGATTGGTACAATGTGAAAAGTAAATCATGGCAATGTACGTATGAAAAAAATTACAAAAAAGACCTAACTAAAGTCTAAATAACCATAATGTTTTTTTCTCAAAAGATGCAACTCATGATACATTTTCACATAGAATGATAGACACACCCTAGGATGCATTGTTAACCAGTAAATGGATTTTCGAGAAGACAAAACTCTATGATACATTAATAACCATAAATGAGTTTTTTTTTTCAAAAAGACGCAATCATCTGATGCGTTAAAATATTTTTTTTGAAAAAACAAAATCATAAAACAGTGTTTTGAAAAAGAGGCAAAAATATGATGATGCATTAATAACCATTAAATAGATTTAATCGAAAAATGTAATCTTTATATGCTTTAATAACTATAACACCGTTTATTTGAAAGAAAAAACGCAACCATGTGATGCATTAATAATCATAAAATATTTTTTTAAAACACAACCATGTGATACATTAATAACCATAAAATATATTTTTCGAGAAGACATGATCGTATAATGTATTAATCACCATAAATTGTGTTTTTCGAAAAGACGCAATCAGAAGATGTTTTTATAATCATAAAATGATTTTTTTGAAAAGATGCAATTATAGGATTCATTAATAACAATAAAACAGATTTCTGAAAAATACAAAATCCTAAATATTTTTAATAATCATAAAATAGTTTTTTCAAAAATATGCAACAATATGATGGATCAGTAACCATAAAATGAATTTTTGGAAAGACGGAATTCTTAGTTGCTTTAATAACCATAAAAGGTGGTTTTCAAAAACAAATGCAATCTAATGATGCATTAATAACCATAAAATTAATGTTTGAAAAGACGCAACATTTACATGTTTTAATAACCATAAAACGGTTCTTTAAATAAAAATATAATCTTATGATGCATTAATTAAAACATCTTAGAATTTAAAACTAGCCGTAAAATTTGCATTATCTAAAGAATTCATCAACATTTGTTACACAAATCAATAATTTTAGGAACTTCTACAATAGTAAAAAAATCTATACTTTTAAATAATTTGAAAATAATAGAATGTCGTTTTTATCATTGTTATGCATTGAGTGAATTTTAAAATTAGTATTCGTATTTAAATACTCAAAATGTTCAACGAAAAAGTATATAGAGTTAAAAGCACAAATATATAGAACAAAAAGACGCAATAATATATGCATTGTCTAAAGAGATCCAAAAATTTTTACACAAATAAAAAATTTTAGGAACTTCATCAATAATAAAAAGATCAATATTTTAAAATAATAGATTGACGTTTTTTTACCTATCTTATGCTTTAATTAAATATAGAACCAATAACCATAATTAACAAATGGTTTTTCGAAAAGATGCAACTCATAACGATAACCATAAAGCTGGTTACTTAGAAACATAACTACTTAACGGTTTTTTTATGAAAAGTCACAACCCATAAATATTTGTTTTCGCAAAGAAACAATTTTAAAAGATAATCAAAAAGTGGTTATTTTAGAAAAGAAGCAATTTTTGACGAAAACACAACCCTTGACAAAATGGTTACAACGAAAAAACGCAACTCTTGACAAAGCGGTTTTAACGAAAATATCAATTCTTGCAAATAATCATAATCGATTATTTTCGAGAATACGCAACCCTTCAAAATAACCATAATGCGATTTTTTTGAAAAACCTCGACTCTAACATAAATCTATAAATATAAGACGGTTTCCGAGACGACAATAAAAATATTCATTTGTTTGGGTTTATTATATATATATATATATATATATATTCAATGATGCTTTAAATTGCAAAAAAATATTATGTAGATTTAATATATCTTCTTATCATTATATTTGTTGACCAAAACAAAACAAAAAAATCATTTAAAGTTTTTTTTTATTAACGTGTGTATCCTGGCCCCATCTTTGGTGGGTCCAGCCTAGCCGCAGGACTCCATAGTATTATCACTGCGGGTCCCGCGTCGTTCACACGTGGCCTCACATACGGGTTCGTTTTATCCCATCGTTAAGAGAACAGCTACGTGACCAACGAGAGTCGAACTGGAGTACTGTATTAGAGTTTCTCTCTCAAGTATCACTAGACCAATCTGCGTTGGTTATCATTAGATAGACTTTCTGGACGTTTTACCATTGTTTTCCTCTTTGAGATGTTGGAATCCAATAACTAAGAATCGTTGCATACACCAAAAACAGTAAATCATATCATATTTGCTTTATTCTCGTAAGTTTCTTTTACTACTCTTAATTAGTTTATTAAAAAGGTGAATACTGTAAGGATTCCAAATATCACTTGTGTCTCCTTTCGTGACACTTATTATGTATTTGGATTTGCGTTTGTTTTCATTGTTTCTGTTCGAGTAATTGGCATTTTCTAAGAACGTAGATTAAGGAAATATATGTAAGTAATTTGTATGTTAATAACGAAGCATCATGGTGAATCCAAAAAGACGCAATAATATATGCATTATCTAAAGAAATCCAAATATTTTACACAAATCAATAATTTTGGGAATTATCAGTAGTAAAATGATCAATAATTCAAAATAATTTAAAAATAATAAATTGACGTTTTTTTATCTCTCTTATGATTTAAGTGAATTATGGAAATCAAAAGCTATAATTAACAAAATGATAATCGGCAAAAAAGTTAAAACATATATACATATAGGCCAAACAGTTTTTTCGAAAGACGCAACTCTTAACGATAACCAAAAAGCGGTTATTTTGAAAAATAATTACTTAACGATTTTTTACAAAAAGTCACAACCCAAAAATATTTATTTTCGAAAAGACACAATTTTTAAAGAAACCCAAAAAACCGTTATTTTTTAAAAGACGCAATTTTTGAAGAAACAATTATAATGAAAAAAAACAACGAAAAAACGCTTGACAAAGAGGTTTCTCTCTTCTACTACTAAGGTTTCCTCCAAATCTATCATGTATCAGAGTTCGAACACACGCTGCCCCATCCGAACCGAAATCGGTCAGGTCCGAAGATGGCCAGACCGATCAAACCCGAATTTAATTCTATAATGGAAATTGTCGAGATTAATGGTTAGACGAGCCATTATCTCGAGAGGGCGTGTGAAGAATATCCCACATCTGAAGTGAGAAGGAATTTGATCCAATATATAAGGGATATGGGCCAATCCACTCATTGCCAATTGGTTTTGAGTTGGAACCCCATGAAACTTAAAATGATATCAGAGTAATAGGAAACCTTAGTAGTAGAATTGTTTCTCTCAGATTTATTCATCATCCAATAGGCTTATTTATACAAGAGTATAACTTGTTCACCAAGTTCTGAGCTGCATACAATAGGTTTTGTCATGAGCTGTTCACCAAGAGTATAACTTTATACAATAGGTTTTGTCATGAGCTGCATACATTTCTGAGCTGCATGTTTAAATAGATGGAGTAGTAATGGTGAAATGTACGAAGGTACTCCTTATACTTTACCTCAATATGCACTCAAAGTAAAAGCAAACATAGAACAAACGTATGCATCCAAGGTTCCAATTAACCTCCTTCAAGATGATAGGGTATATGCAACGCGACTTGCACACCCTGCATAGTGGACGAGTTACACTATTATTGAGCAATACTTCCCATGCAGTGTTGGAATCCAATATTATGGTTCTTGGCATGAGCCCTAAAAACTCTCCCACCACATACTCTGTATGCAAACTAGCTCGATGATCTCTACAAATGTAGAACCATGTCCTCGGATCAGTTTCTTCCTCACAAATGTCACACCAGTATTTACCACTTTCCCCTTCTTCGCCATAGCATAGTGAGAGAGGATGATCGTCAACTCTATGCTTTACCACTTGTGGTAAAGTAGCACATTTGAATCCCAAGACAAATTCACAACCATCTTCAATGCATCTGAGCACATGCGCTTCCTTCTTATTGCAACCATTGCAGATTTCATCTTTATTTGGTGGAATGTAATATAAAGGATGACGTGGATGACTTGGATGGACAAATGGCTCAGAAATTGAACTGCACCGGACATCTAGATTCATTTTCCCATGCTTGTACACGAAGCACTTGAAAATGTGGCATTTTTGTAAAGTGACACTTGAAAAATAGTATTTTTTGAAATTTCTCTAGAGATTTCTACCACGGCATATAGTTTTACTTAAAATGTTTTCATTAGTTAATTTAAATGACATATTCCTTAAAACCCTCATTGAATAATACATATGATTTTTTTCACCAATTATCTATTTAATTAATATATAGAGGATTAGTGGCATTTTAAAGAAAAATTCAAAATGATGACATTTTTGACAAGTAGCATTTCTAATAAAAATTCTACATTTTATCTAGTATTATGCAAATTAAATTTTGTAAGATAAAATATATTTATATATACTGGAGATATATCTTTGTTATTTTTAATTTCTAATATTAAAAAAAATCTAATAGTCATTGAAAAAAGATATTTTCACTTATATTTTATATTTTTTAAATAAAATCTTTCATATTAATTATCATATATTCTTTTTTTTTCATATTTGTTTAATAGTTATATATTGTATATATGATATAAATTTAGTCTAATTATTGACACAATAATGCCATTAAGAAGTTTTAATATCTTTTATTAAAAATTCCTTAAAATTCTTTTTGGATGACACCTATAATTTTCATTTAGTGTCTCTTCTATTAATATAGAGAAGATATAGTTGTAAGATATCTACTCCAATAAATGCATGACATTTTAGAAGAAAACAAAAGAATCTTCTCAAATATGTACACAAAGTTACAAACTGAAAAAGTAACACTGTTGAGAATTTTTTTCTTTATTAAAAATTGTTTGAATTTAAACTTATCAATTAATACAGCTTTCTCTTTGCAGGGTGCTCTACTATTTACACAATTGACAATTCCTTGTTAGGTCTCTATCTACACAAATTTTTAACACAAACAAACCTGTTACCGATCATCAAATCGACTGTTTTATGTCTCCCTTTGCTGCTTCTCCATTCGGATACAACATTTAACCTGCAAATCAAATGAGGTAGAATCAGATGTGAGCTAATCGATTCAACAAAAGCAACACATTTTTCCCTGAGGTCTTACATTCTGATTCTTGATCTTCCTCCGAGGTGTTTCTGTGTCCTTAAGTCCCCTGACCATCATGTATTGCTTTAGGTTCTAGTACTACTCTTCTAGATGCTGCTGCTTTAGATTCTAAACTACGAAGCTTTTTTTAAATGAAGCTTTTAATATCTCGTCTGGTACTGTCCATGAAACCAACTGTCCAGCTGAATCCCCGGTCAGTAACTGCTTCAAATCCGTCGTGAGATGCAGAGCTGTGACAGGTTGCTTGTGGAACTTCAATTCCTTGTGTAAAAGCAACTTGTATTCTGGCACTTGATCAATCAAATTTATTAGCCCTCCTGTTCTTTTGCTAGCTGTTTCGATCTCGGAACTAATCGGATCAGTACAATGTACCATCCGCCACACGTTAACCGCCCCGCTTTGCTAGTCAGAGAACGTTACTGATGCTATCAAATCAGATGGTAACTGTGATGTGTTAACCATTGCAAGGCAATCGCCGTTGATGCTCCAAACCGCGAGTAAAGTTCCAGCAGCAGTTATGATTTCTCCTGAAAGGTCATTTACGTAGATTGCTGAAACGGGAACTGGGAAATCAGGAAGCTGCCTCACAAAACTTAAAGAACTGAGATCCCATAAGACAACTGTACAGTCATCTGAACCGCTTGCGATCATCATGTAAGGTTGGCTTACGCGTAGACAAGTGACTTTGGCTCTGTGAGCACATAGGGCTTTCTCTAACCGTAAACGCCTTGAACCACGCGGACAATCCTTGTTGACTCTCCACACAGAGACTAGACCATCGTCTGCTCCAGTGACTATAATGCGCCCATCGTGACTAACACCAGCACACTGGATCTGATTGCCGTCATGAAGATTTTCATGGGTGGATAAGAGCTTGTCCTGATCATAGCTCATAAATCTCAAGCTCCTGTCTGGGAAACCCCATCTTATGTACTTCCTAAAGCCTCTGGGTTTAAGGAAACAGTTTGAGGCGGCAACAAGCAACTTGTCATGGAAAGTGATGATCTGGTTTATAGATGATGAGCATTTACGTATTTCGCGAGGAGCAAGATGCGCCGAGTGCTTCAGAGGATGCAGAGGGATTTTTCTGTCTGTCCTTCTTTTAACATGAGGTTTCTGGAATAGTTGCTTTGGCGTTTGTCCAAAATGATTAATCTGCGCTAGTATGGAAGCTTTCATCGCGGGATCCGTAACTGCATCTACATCCACATTCCCCTCATAAGTGTAATGATAGAAAACATTTACAGCTTTTTCTGCAGCCTGAAAAATAAACAGCCTCATGATTCAATATTTTAGAAAGCAACATTTCTAAGACATGGTAGTTTGATTTTTCTGTTGCCTAACAAATGGAGAACATGTAATGTACCTTTCCTCTCTGTTTGTACCCAAAGATGAGATCTATCCAATGATGCAGATTCTCTGAAACATAATCAGACTCCAAAGCTTCTCTGTGCTTGCGGATGAATTGACGAACACTTCCTCTAGCCCAAGGAGGTAAAAATACATCACCCACCTGAAATTATACAGGGAACTTGCTCATGTCAACCTACATGAGAGGGAAACAGATAAGTGAAGAATACTACATTCAAGCACCAATAGAACAACTTAAATTACCTTTTCTCCTGACTGTTTTTCACCTAAATCAAAATTAAATCTGTTTTCTAAAAATTCGGGCATGTAGAAGAATTCAGGAATTAGTTCTTTCACATCTGATGTATTTCCTTTTCCAGATGCACTTAGCCAAGTATCTCTAATACTGTTGAAAAGTCGATCAGCGTGATCAAAATGACCACCCTGCAGCTTCTGATTTTCAGCACTGAACGGTGGGAGGCGAAGAAGGTAAAACAGAACAATGCCAGCACTTGAATAGTGAGAACCGTAATGAAATTTTGGAACCTCAGGATCATCCCAGCTCTCATATTTGAAATGAGAAAAGGAAAAGGAAAGCATGTGAAGCGGTTATTGGGTATAACTATAACTTGATAAGGAAAAACATAAGTTTATGATACACATTACGAACCGATTCCTAAATTCTTCTTCTCCTTCAGGTGTCTGACAACCCATTGGTTTGTCAAGCTTGCGAAAATTCTTTGGATCTGACAAATCAAGACTCGCACTATCATAATCTGCTAGGATCCAAGGAAATACTGGATACTGTGTAAGATCATTGTATCCACGTCCTGCTAGCGTGTTGAGATGCATTAGGTATTGGAAATTGCTGCTCTCCCCATTTTGCCATCTTTTCGTGAAAGACTTCGCCATTAATTTGAAAAGACGACTACCCTCTTTACTTTCCTGTTTAGCTGATCCTGAAATGGTTGTGTCAAGCCTGAAAAAAAGAAAATAGCACCTTCACAGATTTAGGAAGGGTCTCACGGAGGACTAAGCTATACAGTATACAGTGCTCATGATTAGAGAAGAATGAAACAAAGGGAACATGCTCAGAAAGTAAAGAGTAAAACGAAATCAGATGAAAAGCAACAAGGTTCCATACATGCTGTTCCTTGGAAGATTCATGGCAAGCAGATTTCTGAAGACTTCTTCCCTCTCCTTCTTGTGGAACACAAGGAGATCATTACATCCATCCATGCTAAATATCTCGACAGCAACTGGACGCAGCTCGTAATCACGTTTTAAGATCTCATGAACACTATGCAGTTTCCACATACGCCAAGGATGTGGCAAGTTACCAGTCTTGCGCACTTTTTCCTTCCCCCAAGCACCACCACCATATGTCCATGCTCTTCCCCCTACAGCTCCGGTTTTCATTGTTGTACTCCATAATGTGCTAGACTTGGACTGAATATCCAAGCTTCCCGTGAAATGCTTTTTCACACCCAAAGCCTGATCAATAATGGATAACTCGTCCTCACACTCCTTCTCACAGATACACCCATGATGGTCAATGTAAAAATGTTCAATCACATACAGGCAGAGTTCCCCTACTAAGAAGACCCCATCATGTTTGTCCAAACCAACAACTCTTTCACAGTTATATCGAAACCTAACTTTTTCAAGATGTTCTAGATAAGGTCTGATCAAATACTCACCATCATCTTTCAGTTCCTTTTCTGATTCTTGCTCCACACCTCTGGCTTCATCCATTTTACCAGAAGATGACTGTCGTGGAGATCCAGTCTCAGATTTTGAATCTGTGTTGTCGCTTATTGGAACAGATGCTGTACTACTAGACTCACCACCAAGATCAAAACCACTATGAAGACTCGCCTCATTTGTACTACAAGTTGTATCATTATTCCATCCACTTGCAGCAGAAGGAACATCCTTAAGATCATCACCTTCTTCGAAAAAGGACTTGCTGTAAAGCTCACTACTAAGCAAGAAAGGTGGCTCAGAACCCGTATCGAAAATAATTAGGCCATCTTCATTTTTGGGTTTGGGTAGCTCAACTTCTCCAAGTTCCAACTTCCTTTCTAGTAAATTATGAATGCTATCAATTTTCAGTTTACATCGTTCAAGCTTTTTCCGCATCCTGTATGGACCTTCAATAGAACAGAGCTGCCATGCAAGAACTTCAGATCCTTGTGAAATATGCAATGGGAATATACCACGCTCGTGTACAAGCTGTTGAAGATGAGTTTGCCACTCACTCTCGGCATGAAGTATTGAGCCATACTTGTTTTGCCGCACAACCCTAAGCTCAGTAGACATTGCATCACGCACTATTTCAAGTGCATATCTCCGCTCATTTAACTGTTCCCATCTTTTTAAGACTAATTTCAACATATCTCGTGATTTTCTCCCCATCTCTCTCGTACGGCGACCATCCATGCCTTTCATTCGAACATCAGGAAACTTTTTCGAGCCAGCTATGTACTGTATCCAAATAACTGAAGCACCCTGCTCCAGTACTTTATTTATAATTTGTTGGGAGCTCTCAAGCCACTTAGAGAATTCTGGAAGATTTGCAGTCAACAGTCTATCGAAACCCCCATGTAATGCATCAAATTTTTGTCCTTTGTGTGGTTTTCTGACAAGCAGATCCTCAAAAGCAGATCTTCGGTGAACCAGCAAATATTTGAGAATATCAAGTGCCATGTTTTGCACATTCTTTCTCTGGTCATGGAGTAGAGAGATTAAATTCACACACAGACAGCAATTTAAATCTGTATCAAGATTGCTTGGGCAGAATATGATTTTCCTGTTCGCAACCAACAATTGAAGAACCGTTGAAATATCAATTCCAGATTCCTCAACGCTTGAATTTGAAGATTGCCTCTTGTTAGATTCTACAAGCAGTAGGCCCAGACGTGACAGTAGGTCTTCCTCTCCAATAGTTATCAAGAACTGAGGTAGGAAACAATAAAGTATTGTTCTATTTGTGTTCTTCAGGATTGAGTGCACGTAAGCATCTAGTTGCCTGGTTGCTCTTCCAATGGATAACAGACCTTTCCCTGAAAGAGTGACTTCTTCAACTCTACCATCTTTGTTAGCCAATTGCAGGATTGATAACAAGAACTCAAGGGTTCTAAGGACTCCACTTGGTTGAGGAAAAGCCCCCATATAGACACGATCCACAATCATCCAACAAAATGCATCCAAGTTCGCCGACCATTTTCTTTTATCTAGTTTTTTGTCATCCTCTTCATCATCACGCAAGAGACGCCTTTCAAGATAGTTCATGACTCTGCTAAGGCATAACCCTTGAAACACTAGAACACATTCAGGATCCACATATAAAGGAATCATTTCTAAAATGCTTTCCAAAGCCTGTACTGCTTTGGTCTGCTCAGTCATTAAGTCCGCACATACCTCTGCCATAAAATCTAGCATGGCACTTGCTCCAGCAGAACAAGGCCCACCACCATACCCAGAATCATCAGTTTCGAGGAGAATTTTTTGACTAATTGGAAATAATGTATGGACAGCAGATGAACCTGAGTTTTGATCTGAAGATGCATCAAAGTCACTAACTGAGATATGCGACGGAAGAGGAGTGGCAATTGTAGAAATTTTGGATTCATTATATACAGCCGGAGATAGTGATGGAGTGCTGAATGGAGCTTTGAGACTTGATTTTTCAGATGAGAGGGGAGACTCTAACATCGAGAAAGATTCAGAACTCTGAGAATCTATAGGCTGAACTTGACTTGAACTACCTTTAAAATCTCTAAATTCTATTTCACTGGAGGCTGATCCAGGGCCAACGTGATCATCATCTTGTTTCTGAACTTGAAATGGTTTTTTTGAATCCTGTGATGGTGTCGTAAGATTGCTCCCCACCTTATCAATAGCCTCATAATCTGAAGGTAAAGGCATGTCTTCAGAACTCACACTGACCAGCTCTTGAGAGAAGCTTCCAGCACTGATGGAGGTTTTTGTGGACTGGCCCTGATCCTGAGGCAAGCTAGAGAAAGCGCCTTGTGCGCTACTCTCATCACCACCACTTGTATTCTGATCTGCTTTGATTGAGAGCTGTTTGGCTATCTTCACAGCATGAGCAGCCCTGCAGCACGACCCAGCTTTTAGTCAAAATTTGTAAAATATCTCGCATGTCACACTAACTACAACACCACGAAAAATCCTGGTCTTATCTAGGACCCTCTGACATGCAGGAATCGATGATAAGTGGAAACAAACACCGTCTCCATTGTATCTATGTCATGACTCTATAAAAGCGATGCAGAAAAACAAATTGAATCCTGAATAACAAAAGCATGTACACATCTATGTATACACGCAATAGGCACGTGATACAAACCTGACACAGGAAAAGTAAAGATCAGCACAATTTTGGAGAAATTCTGGGCCTCTGCAAGCAGCTGAAAATTGAGGGCACATCTTTGCAAGATCAACCATGAAACGGATAACAGATGTCGCAGCAGCAGGAGCTGATGCTTCGCCACCCATCAACCGTGCCGCATATGTTTTATGAATTAAAGCTTCCCCTTGAAGCTCTCCAGTCATATCTGCAGTGCTCTCAACAAGCTCAGCTACAAGGCTAGCGCTCACCTGTGAAAGGTTTCCAGAATGGTGGGCAATCATTGATTGCATGATCAGTCTGTCAAAAGTAGATTTAGCCATCGCAATTACTGAATCCAACAGATCAACAAACTTCAACTCCACACGACTTCCATCATTCGAAACTAGTGCATGAAAGTCTAACATTCGAACCTCTGGTAGTCTTGGATAAACAGGTTTTCCGAATATCAAGCAGAACAAGATATAATATATGTCTGGGGAATCATAAAAGCTTTGAAGTACCCGTAGCAGCCCCTGATATCCTCCACTTGTAAGAAATTTAAGAGAAAAGTTCGGGGAAGAAGTGAGACAAACACCAAGAAGGGTCATGATCCATCTCATACTAGTAGGATGCACAGCTTCATCAAGGAAGTATGTTATTAATTTTGATGAGACTATCTTATACCACTGCTCCAGCAGTTCTTCTGCTTTTATGGTTACCTGGAGATCAACCAGCATTTCTAAAAGTAAATTTCTCACAATAACATGCTTTCCCATTGACTCGCGCATTGATGAGTTTCTTGATTTTATTTCGGGTGGATTAAATGTCATGATGACAAACCTAACCACATCTTCAAGCTCAGAAGTAAGGAACCCATCTTCTAAGATGCATCCAAGAAGAATAACTAATTTTTCTAGGACAAGAACTTCCACATCCCCTCGTTGAAGTGTTACTAACAAATGTTCCACCAGATTAATTTGGCGCAGAATCGTAAGATTGTGACTCTTGTACCAAAGCATTGAGACGAGATTCTCCAGAAAACCAAGTAAAGTAATCTGGATCGAAACAGGGGCCATCACCCAGAGGGTCCAGTCCAGGAGGACATGTTCCACCATATCTGCATTGGATAAGACAATGCAGTTTGTAGTTTCAACAGGAATATCTCCCATTTCCAGCTCAGATATATGACTGAAAGAATCTTTGGGCCCCGAAATATCATCCATATCTCCAGGAAGTCCAACTGAAGAAGTTTCATATAGAAACTTTGACAGATTAAGATCCTCATAGTTGTTTTCAGGTATAGTCTCCGAAGGTGACATGCTAATAGTACTTCGTCCACTCTCCAACCTCTTGGGCTCTGAAAAGAAAGCTTTGCATGCAGAAATTTGGAAAAATATCTCCAAACATTGCATGTCAAATAGCGCCATCTTGGGACGTAAAAACAGAGCTAGTAAATGATAGCCCCTGTATGTTTCCATATCCTTCACATTCTGAGGATTCTGATGAAGCGCACAGGCAAGCAATGAAAGAGCCATACGTAGCATATCTCTAGATTCAGCAGATTCAACTAGTGCAAGTACAACAGCCATTCCTCCCACAGGGCGGATAGTTTCCCCAATCACATTTTGTCTGCATATACTCACATTCCCTACCAGGCGACCGAAACACGGTATTCCTAAATAATTCAGAAACGTAGAATGATGCAAAAATTTAACTAAACGGAAAAAAAGGGTAAAAAATGAACTAAATTGTATGGGATTGTCGTATACCTCCAAGAGGAGAAGCCGCAGCAGACAATGGGTCAACCAGATTGAGGAGGGAAAAACTTCCAGTCGCGCGTATGAACTCTGAGCATGTTCCATCAAATGCAAAAATAAGTTTCTTACCAGGTAACTGAAAGGAAAGCTTTCCTAACCTCTCGAGATCCCATACAATTCCTCTACCATCTGCCTTAGAATTTCCTTGTCTATTACTTCCTTCAAGATTTTGGCTATTAGATGCTGATGACATGTCAGTGTCTAACGAGTCAAGGATAGCCATGCTGCCCCCACCACAAGCCTGATTAGGCACGAAGCGTAAGAGATATGCATCCTGGAAAAGGCCTTTATACCCTCTACCAAGAATGTACATGAAACCAATGCAGCCTGACGTGAGCATCTCCTCAAAAAGATAACATGACCGTATTTTCCATGTCAAATTGCTAACCCTGGCACATGTAGCTGGAGTTCCAATTGTTACTTGCAAAGATTTTCCGACAGGTGAAGGAGAATACCCCAATTTACCCATGTGCCTTAGTATTCCATCAATATAAACATATGCAACACTGGCCTGGAAGAGTCCAGCAAGAGCATTTGGCTTACTATGGACAACAGCAAGGTGATGCCACTTGCCGTCCTCTTTTTCTAATCCAGAAAATGACAAAGAATTTGAATTGCTAGTGGCAAGGGTCAGAATACCATCCTCTTGAAAATAAAGTTCAGCATAGATTGGACTTTCATTACCTACGGCACCAACAGAAAATATTCGGAAAACATTTTGTCCACTTTGTTGCCCATTCAAAATGGGCCTCTCTGATGAACCACCAGCTTTATGGACTTCTGTTTCTTTTCCTTGGATTGTCAGAAAATTACGGAACTGGAACCAACAAACAAATGAATAACCAGCAGCAGGAGGCCAAGATCTTTCTCCCAGGGACACCCGAACAGAAGCATGCCCAGTTTTACTCATGTCCATCTCTACAAAGGGAGCCATGGAAACATGTTCCAAGTCTGTGTCTTCCATGTGAAATATCTTTTCCATCATACCAACTATTGCGTGGCCTGAATTCACAACCCTCATCTGCAAAACATATCTACACAGCATTTGGAGCTCAGATGGGGACAATCTGCACCAGAATAAGACCGTAGTTTCAGTAAGATCAGCCTAGAAACAAAAGTAGTCACTCTAAGACTATGCATTAGCTTTTTTCGCTATGCTGAACTACCTGTACGCCCCAAGAACTTCAACAACCTTTAAAGCATGAGAAAGAAATGGAGATGAACCCGGAAGAAAAGGGTGGATAATCTCCAACAGAAGTTCCACGCAACCTGCTCCATTATAATTCATTAAGCGACAAGATTTAAAAGCTGATTTTATCCAATAATAAGGAGACCCTAAGACAAAATTCTTACCAGCTGACGTGAGGTTTTCCTGGTTGAATGGGTTGGCATGTGCAAGCCTTTCTAGAAGGTTCAGAAATTCCAACTGCGTTTTTGGAGTAAAAAGCAACAGTGAACGGATCAGAACTCTGACAGCACCTGCATTATAGATCCTCTCCTTGTCAGGATTAAATTTGCCAGACGGGGTTTTTACAAGAAAGCTTGCTTTTTCACTTTCTATCATATCAGCTGAGACCATAGCTTCTGATGTCAAAAACGGTGGAAGCAAAACTTCAAGTGCAAGTTCTAGCAACAGTTGTATCACCTGTCTTTCCAGATCAACACACAGCAAACCAGACTCCACCAGAAGATCATAAAATGTCTGAGATGTAATGACACTGTGCAGTTTCATTCTATTAACAGCATTCCCACAGACAACAGCTGTCATGAGGCGCAATAGATGTTTAAACAATTTGATGTAAACCATAAAATGAGACTCGTCCCTGCACTCTCCTTCCGCTTGGAAAGTATGAAGGGTGGTCAACAGAAGAGAAAAACCAGTGGCTTCACCGAAGACTCTTTGGGCAGAGCCATTAACCCCAAAAATACGCCAGAGAACACCCATGATATCACATCTGGCTTCGTAATGAAGCTTGTTTTGGTGCCCAGATATTCCAGTGACCATTCCACTCTTCAACATATCGACAACAGTTTCTAATTCTTCATGATGGACCTGGTTGGATGGTAAGATAGAGTCAACCACTACAAAAACTAAAGGATTTCTGACACCTTTGGTACTGAAACCCCAATAGTAGCAACATAAACTAAAGAATAAAATGCCTTGCCAAGCTAATAGACTTTGACGCAGTTGATCAGAGAAACAAGAAGACACACTGTAAAATAGAAATACCCGAGATACATATTTCTTGGATGAAGACTAACCTGTTCAGTGTCTTCCGTGATTAAACATGACAAAATCCTCAAAACGCCTTTACGATGGTCATCAGAGACCAAGAAAGGAAGAATAACGGCCACGCCATTGGCAGAACGAAAAGCTGCCTGATTAGCTTCAGCTTTCTTTAGCAAAGAGATCATACAATCCCAACCAACAGTTATAGTGCTTTCAACTTCAAATATAGGGAACCTTCCTGAACCAGATTCCATCCGCTTTGGTGATGAAATGATGGCATCCTTACTAACTAGGTGTTGTTTGAAGCGAGGTGAGCTAGGTACCCGATGCAAAAGATTAGAAACTCCACTATAGTGATCTGAGCCCATGAGAAGCTTGTGCTGCTTTAGATCATCTTGTAAGACTTCCAAAACACCAACTTCACCTAGGACTTTCTTGTACTGTAGATCAAAGGATGTGAGCTTTACAAAAAAAGAAAGTATAATATGCTTCAACTGAGAATTGATTGGCTGCTGCAACAAGAAACAAAGTGACAACAGTTCTTGCTCTGGAACACAGTTTACAACTGTGACGGCATATTCAAGAATTTTGAGGATTTTCTCTTGCAGTGAGGAAGGAAAATCATCCATATTCAGCACGAGAAGTGGAACAGTCCTTAATTCTTGGCACATTCTATAGTTTTCGATATGGCTCGAGAATATCTTGAAAATTCGGTTTAACACTTCAGCCTGAAGATCCTTGTTCTCTGCTTTCAGAAAGATGTCTTGCAACATTTGGACAGCTTCAAGGTCTTTAACTTTACCATTTCCCTGTTCCCATGTCTCATCATACAGCCTGTTAACAGACGGTGTTTGACTTCTGCTATACCCAGTGGACTTCGATCGGGACAACAGTGAGGTAGTTGCTCCAGATGACTCAACGGGACCAGTCTGAGCCAAGGTGACAAGAACATCAAGCAATCTTGAGATTGAAGGGGAAAGCTGTTTTTCAGAGTCATCTGAACCACCATTTTGGTGTGAAGATGAATGATTGGACGGAAAAACCATATTTTTTTGCATGGAAGACAGAACCAGGGAAAAGTGTACAAGAAAATGGTAACCATGTGCATTTCGTATGTCCTCCTTGAGCCTCACACCACCAGCTTCTACAAATTCAAAATTGAAAAGTTAGCAACTATAATCAGAGCGGTTTACAAAACCAAAAGAATAAGGTGACTGATGAATGTTTCTCCTCTTCAGCTACATTTCCACAGGCATTGCTAAATTACCAGGTCTGTACGATAGATCCACACATTCAAGTAACAAATCCACAATCCCCATTGTATAGTCCGAGTCCCCACAAACGGGATCAAAATCTTTTACAGCCATTAGTAGAACCTTTATCTGCAGGAGAACCAAGCAAAAAAATAGTTCTGAAGACGTACGGACAGAGCAAGCAGTCAGACCACTAACTTGTGCCAAAAATTAAACAAGAAATCGAAGTTCAAATCTAGTAAAAAGAAATAATAGGTGCGTACTTCTTGCATACTGAACAGAATGCAAATAGTTGTACTTAGTTACAAGGTCACAGCCTGAACAGAATGCAAATAGTTGTTGTACTTAGTTACAAGATCTGTCTGTGATATTTTTTCTAGTGATCTAGCTTTCTAACATAGATCTTAAGTTCACAAACAAAGGAGAAGTATTCTTACAAACGCCTTTATTTAAGAACATAAGTATTGTCAAATGGTTAAAAGATTACTATAAGCATCACAAAAGAAACCTTCGAACGCCAAATTGCAACTACCATATATGGTTATATAAGATTGTGACAAACAAAAGCATATGCACAAAACCAATACTGTACACATATAATTAGTTTTAGTCTCATGCTCTCCTAGTAAAATTCACATAAGTCTCTTAATAACCAAATTCTTTCTCAGAGACCTCACACAGTTTCAACATAAGCACGAAATGATTGACCTATCAAAGTCACATCTTAAAACACACACACAAGAATCGATATACCACAATAAGGCTTTCTACAGAATCCACTGGCATACCAGATGGTGTTTGTGTATGTGGCTTGCCGTGCTCCCATTGTCATTGACAAGAAGAAGCCCCAGAATCTGAAAGAGACACGAAAGGGAATCACAAATGAAACTTTAAGCATCAGAACATTCCCTCAAGTTTCAGTGGTCATGCTACAAGAGCAGTTCCTAGCTTTTTCAGTTTCAAAACACATTGCTCGATTTGTAAAACAGGGGAACCACAAATTACCTGCATTGCATGTCTGTGAAGCTGTACGTTATGGAATGAAACTAGACCTTCTTTCTTTTGAGAGAAATCCACAACAGAACCATTGGCAACCATTTTGAAAAGCAACTGAAGGGAGTCATCTTCAATCAAACTCTGTGCAGCTGAAGGATGGCTTGCCAATGCTTTCATGATATGGACAATACTCCCCTCCACCTGCAAGAATGAGGATGCATTCAAGTTTCAACAGATAAGGCATTGCAGAGTCTGCACCTTGGCCAGCATGAAACAGTTATAATGTAGAAAAGCATGTCATAATTGACTAATTAACACCATTGAAACAAAACCTCAAGTAGTCTAGCTAGGAGAGTACAATACATCTGCCATCTTTACCTTTTCTTCATAATTAACAGTTTTTTCACTTTCACTGGCTACATTATAGGTCAGAAGCGCATTGAGAGTGTGTATTAGACAGCATAATATCCCAGAATCCAGTAGAGATTGTTTGTCGATAGGCTGAAAATAAAACACATGAATCGTTGAGTATATAAGCCAACCAATAGAGTATACAATATCGTATAATCCATCAAAGAACCATCCCCCTGAAAGATTTTACCCAACCTCCAAAATCATGTGAAAGTACCAGTAAGCTATCATAAGTTAAAAACTCAATAGTGTAAATAGACTAAACTTATAATTGAGGAGAAAACTGGAAGAGTAAAAGTCAAAAAGGTACCCCAGATGCAAGAACTTCAACAGCGGTTAAAAGGTTTTCACCGTGACTAAAACCCTCCTGCATGAAGGAAAATATATCATGGATTAACATAAAAGAGAGGGTAACATCTCCTTGTTCACTGTACTCAGAAGGAAAGGCAAACCTTGGTGACTTCAGAAAAGAACTTTATTACATTTTCTACATCCAGTGACCTCGTCTTGCTGCTAATCTTTAACTTTTCAATATCTGTAACAAATGCTCTCCCAATGACGAAAGTGAATATATGTGTTTCTACTAACCTGTAATTGAAATAAAGTTCTCAACATAGGTGAAATTCTCATATCTGATATCTGAGACGCTATAAAAGTACAGAAGAATCTAATGGAGAAGAACATTCAAGTTAGGAAACGTAAGATTCCTTAATAAAAGCTTCAATCATGTGAAAACTCAGAGACATTTATCACCTAGTGGACAGCAAATTTTCTCTTGGAGAAGAATAAAACTAGCTGAATAGGGATCCAGACAACTAAAAATAAAGAGAGTTAGAAACAGCTTACATTGTAAGCAACTGATCTACATTAGCATGGAGTTTCACTAGTCTACAAAACGTATTCACACTTAGATCCAAGGCGGTTTCTTTATCCTGCATGTGACATGTATGAATGATTAACCATAGCGATTTGCTAGTTGCTTTATCCGAAAACAATATGTAATTGCACAGAACATAAAGGTAAACATCTACAAAACAAATGATAAAAGCATACATGAGTGTGAAGAATCATACACAAACCTTTTCGGAGATTGATGAACGGAACTCTTCCCAGTAACTCTTGAAGTCCAGTTCCAGCTCATGTCTAGCTCGGCTTTTAAAGGAGCAAGGAAAGAATCATTGATTGCTTATACCAACATCATTAAGAGTAACCAAAGAGGAATTTCTGAAAAGTAATAAACCTTGTAGGAGATAATAAATTGAAGTCGACTTCAGCAGAGACGGCATAACTAGAGGACGGTGAAGCTGAGGAGGAGGAAGGCGGAGAAGTAAGGTCACTAACGACGTCGCCGACGATTAACTCGGCGTTAGCTTCAGCTATTCCGACCTTCCCTTTTATATCCTTAAGCAATGTTCCCCAATTCATCGTTTTCCCAACACTCCTGACTCAGTCCGGTACGACCCAGATCCCAATTTCCGATCAAAAATGTTCCTTCCGATTCTTCGATCAATCAATAACAAATCGGAAGTAATAAAGACTAAAAACAACCCAGACATCAAAACTCTGATAAACTGATGCAATGTACAACGATTAGGGTTTCGCTTGAACAAAAATCTGAGATCCCAAAATTCCGATTAACGATTCAACACACCCAAACAACACTTCCCTTCCTCCTTGGTAATCTGAGAAGGATTCGGAAACGGATTTTGACAAGAGAACGCAGAAAATGGAGATTTATTGAGCGATTAACGAAGAACAAAACTATTTCATTGATCGATTAACGAAAGAAAAAATATCGATTTCTCTCCTATTTTCACCCTCTCTTCGTATGCTTTTTGTTATTGTTTTTTTTTTTTTTTTTTTTTCTCCGCGCCTTGTTTCCCGCTTCAAACAGAGTCAAAGTCGTCTCACTTTCTTTCTCACTCACGCGATTTTCTTTATTTAATTTCCTTAAAATAGAATTATTTTAACAAAAATTAATTTATTGCCCCTGAAATGTTTCTGTTTCATATTCTAACCCCGTTATTTACTAATCTATTAGTACATTACTATATTTTAGAGACACTTTTTTTTTAAATGACATTTTAGAGACAAGTTATCAACTTACTATAAAGGTGATGTTAAAATAGAAAACAGTTTGGAATATACTCGTGTAAAATTACAACTAGATTGGCCAATCCTTAATTTGTTTTTTTTTTTTTGCTAAACTCAATCCTTAATTTGTTATGTAATTGTTTTAACCGATATAGGAATATGATCACGATAACATAAAACAAAAACAAAAAATTAGATCACTTACATCTCATTGAGCAATGATCATAGACGTTAAAGACTTTCCGATATATGTCAATACAACATGATCATATAAGAGTTTTCAAATGATTTGCATGCATATAGTATTATTATGTTATAAAATTTATAGCATATGCATACTATCTCGGACTTGTATCGTATGAGGCAATTGTATACAAATGATTTGCACGCATTGCATAGCATATCTTATATCATTCATTTTTTTTTTTAAGATATAGTTATTGTAGATATGCATCGACATACAATTTCCAATCATCACGAGCCAACAAAAAAAAAAGCAAAGCAAAAAGAAGTTGTATAGAATGGGGGACTAAGAACTCGTAAAAACATTTCTTAATTTAACAAAAAAAAAAAGAGCTCGTAAAACCATAATAAAAAGAAACTATAGATCCCATTAACAATGTTCTTTAATTTATCTTTTGACTTTTAGTGGTCGCATGTTCTTTAATTTTGTATGTTTGGGCTTAAAGTGTTCGCATGTTCATGCGTGTCGTCGTCAATAAGCTCTCTGACCTTCGTTTTTTTAATCTCTTTAATCTTTTTAATATTTTCTACTTTATATTATTCCTCGTAGTTTTCTCTCTCTTTTATTTGATATCTTCTCACCCTAGGTGTTTTTACAAAGACCTTTTGGTTTAATTTGCCTGTTCATAATATATTTATTATTAGTACATCATGTTTGTATGATAACTTGATAAGTCACAATTGTGACGAGTAAATTAGCGAATATTCATACGTGTTGTTGTAGCTAGGTTGCTAATGCTGAATATTTGTCATTACGATAGAAATTTGTTAACAACAATCCGAAAAATGATAAACAATTTTCATAGACAGACAGACATCTATTGCCAAATTTGAGGTAGCGAGGAATTTAGACCCATGGCAATAAAAAAAATTCCATCTTTATAGACTCATTCATTTAGTGATAGTATCAAGTAATGTGACAAACCACGTTATAGATATCTTCAATAATTGCATATAATATGATGTACGTACGTAGATAGTATGAAGTTGTATAGTATCTATCACAATCAAAGAAGCTGGCTTTGAGAGGACACATTCGTCAATCCCTAGAGGTGCAGTTTGTGGGACCTTAATAATGGTCCAAATCTCCAATTATTTTTGATGTGGAAAGATATATATATTGTTGGGGTTTTAACTTGAAGTTATATATATAACTAGAATATCACCTGCATTAATACACGGATAAACTCAATAAAAAATATTAATATCAAAATTTAAGGTTTAGTTAGTAATACGTTTAATTACAAAAATATTTTAAAATATTTAAACATGGATCTCAAACTATTAAAGTTTAATTTATATATTAATTCTCATGTCCTAATTCATATTATGCATGCAAAAAATTAGTATATACATAAATGGAATTCAAATCATATTATTAATAACAAAAACAAATATTCTTACACATTATGAATTTATATTAACTACATGATAAAATCTTGTAACAATTAAAATATTATATAGTTAAATTATCAAACAATAAATTTATGTGAATAATCTCATAAAAACCTATTAAAATATTTTATAATATTTTTATCAAACATTATATATAAATATATGATTGACAATTGTCATTGGTTTATTTTCATAGAGATCTATACTCGTTAAATCTTATATTTTTATATCTTTACTGTAAATATATTATCATATTTTATAACATGTATATATTTTTATTTTGTATAATTTTCTTTATTAACATTGAAAAGTATAGATAGAATATTTATATTTTCTTTGTAATATTCTATAACTATGTTTACAAAGTAAATATATTTATAGATTTTTTTCTTTGGTATCTTTGTGCATATAAACTTTAACATTGAGATTTCCATTTTCTTTTAATTTTTTTTTCAATTTGTAAAAATTGTTTTGTTTTATCATTCATATTTGCTTCTTAAATTAATTTTCTAATTTCCTCTCTACTTTTATTTTTATTTTTTATAGTCTCTTTATTTTCAGAATGTGTTTAAAATATTTTAATTATTTTTTCCTAACTATTTGGGATTATTAAAAAATTTCCTTTGGTTAGTTGTTTTGATAATTATTTTGTTCGTTTTCCATTTTTAGTTTTATTTGTTCTTAATTAATATCAAGTTTTAACACATCTCTTCATCTGATCAAATATTGGATACATGTTATGATCTAGTGAACTATAATTTTACTTAAATGTCAAACTTTCGTCGCTAGTACTTTTTTACCTTATTTTTTTCTCTCAATTTTTTTTTTTTGGGTTTACATTCTCTCTATTTTATTTCTTAATTGAATTTGATAATTACTTTAAGCTATTAGAGTTTTTTTAATCTTTTTTTTTTGTCAACGAGTTAATTTGTCATAATTAGTTTTTTTTAATCTTTTTTTTTTGTCAACGAGTTAAACTATTAGAATGTGAACTATTAGAAATTTTTTTTCTCATAATTAATTTGAACAATAATAAAAAAAAATTCTTTACTATTTTGTTAGTTACTTTACAATTATTTTATTCATTTTCCATTTTTAGGTTTATTTTTCTTAATTACATTTAATTTTTAACACATGTCATCATCTGATAATAATAAACACGTGTCGCGATCCCGTGAGTTACAATTTTACCTATGTATCGTATTCTTATCGTGCACATTCTCTTTTATATAATAAGACGTGGTTTATGTCAAACTTGTAAAAAGAACACTAGTTTTGTTTAACCGACGTAAATTTTTCAAAGAAAAGTTCTGATGTTTTACTTGTACGATTTCAATTTTAAAGCTGTAAAAAAAAAATTGTGAAAGAAAAAAAAAACAATCCCTAGAAAGTAACCAAAAAGAAATGCTAATGCATGCTCTTTGTCTTTGTGTTCATGTTCCCGAGGGTATTTGAGTCATTTAAGAGCAACAAAATAACGAAGATTCCAGTTTTACCCTTTTACATAGTGTTGGGCCCAGAGAATCCGAAACCGTAAACCTTCTGAAACGACGACGACTCGTGATGATGAGATTCGGTATCGTACGCCGCTGACATAGGAAACGCCACTCCACCTGCGTACTGTATCATATCGCCCGGTCTAACGCTAACGTGCACTCCATGGCCCGTGAGTCCAAGAAAGTCTCTGGTCAAACGGTCAGCTTTCTGCCACGTGGACGTCAACCCATCAGCAACTAACTGGTCGTACTTAGACGATGAAGATGACGTCATCATGACTGGGTCAACACCAAGAAGCTCGTTGACCGTCGTCAAATGCCGGTGATGACCCATCGATCGCGTCTGTCCTCCGCCGCCGAGAGCCCCGGAGCTGAGAGCGGTCGCTTTTTGGAGGAGAGCCGTCGCTGAAAGAGCTGCCGAGGTGGAGACAGAGGAGGAATGTGGTGGATCAACGTAAAGAGGTGACGTAAAGAGCAAGGAAGAAGAAGAAGAGTTATTGAGCATAAAGTAACGATCTTGGAAGTTAGGGTTAGGGTTTCTGAGATTGGAGGAAGAAGATGAGATGATTCTTGCACTTTCTTCTGCTAATGCATCACAAAACGCTCTATGCGTTATGAAACTGTCTTTCCTGTTTCATAAAATTAATTTCCAAAACCAAAAAATTAGATATGAAAATGAACAATTATGTATATATCTATATAGTCATATATGACTATATATGTGTAATGTGTGTGTATATGTGTTTCAAAAAAAAAAAAGATGTGTTTGTTTATATGTTTATACGATCGATGATGATGCAATTGCAAGACGTGAAATAATTTTAGGTGGACCAGACAGAGAAGAAGAAGTTTCAAAATTCCAAGAAAAGCTTTTGAAGCCTAATATATAGGTAATAATGGACCAATGCAATTAAGACGTAGCTAGCAAATCAAATCGTAGATTACAAAATATTTTCACAAACAAAAATATAAAATCAAGATCCTTTTTCAGCATCGTGATGAAGGAGAAGATTCACCTGCAGGTTTCTTTTACCTTCTTCAATAATGCAACACAAATTTTACACACAATAAGAAAATTAAGTAAAATAGCCATTTTTTATTGGACAGGAATTATACATTAGCTCTTCTTTTTTTTGGTAAAATTTATACATTAGCTCTAAGAACTGTAAAATTGATTTTAAGTCAATCTATTAATACATAAAAATATTTCTTGACTATTTTTACTAAAAACATTTATAGAGGCAAAAGTGAACAACATGTATCCATGAAATTTGGCACTGCATTCAATTGAACTCAACCTATATTCCATGGACAAACACTAGCAGTTTTGTCAAAGAACATAACCAAAAGAAGACAATTGAAAATTAGTCACACGAAAGCATTCATTTCATCTATCTTACTATATATACACACGCATATAACATATGTATAGAGACCATAATTCGGCAAACTCATAATAAGTAAAAGATATTTATCACAGAAACATCATGAACAAAGAAAGATCTTCAGATAAGAACAAAATTTGGTAAATAAATAATAATAAAATTTTTAAAAAAGCTTACCTCGAGAAAAGAGTGCCACAGTCACATCTATATTCTCTGGTACCACAGATCTTAGTGTGAGCTTTCCAATCAGATTGAACAGCATAGAACTTGGAACACTTTTCACATTTCCATTTCTTCTCTCCATGTTTCCTACAAAAGTGTTTCTTGATCCCTGTAAGATCACCAAGAGCCCTAGATGGATGATGATGAACACAGTTTATCTCTGGACACACATAAACTTTCTTCCTTTGTATTTCTTTACTGTTCTTCTGCTTAAGCTTCCATGGAAGATTGTGGCCTCTCCTGTGAAGCTGTAGATTCTGATCTCTTTGAAACCCTTTGTTGCATATCTCACAAACGAATCTGTTTGTTGCAAGAAGTGCCTTTGGTGATAATGCAATTACCTCTGCATCTGGATCTGTTAAAAAAAAACAAGAAAGCCTCAAACACATTCTTGATAAAAAGATGATTCTGATACAAAAGAAAGCCCTAATTGTAAAAAAAAAAAGGAAGACTTTTTACAAAACCCATATAAAATAAAGTTATCAGATTCTACTAGCTAGCTAGTAATAATAAATTACCCATATTTAAAAGGTTCCAAGATTCTACAAGGAATCAAAAACCCAGAAGAAAACAGTTTCAAGATTCAACTAATATTCAAAAACCAAATGAAATAATCTTAAATAAAGTAAAAAAAAAAAAAGATATTCTTATTACCAGGATTTCCAGGAATGCCTCTTCTTTTCTTAGACTTCAGAGTCTCTGTGTGAGTACAAAGACTAGAAGCTACATTGTTCAAGCCACTAAAATCTTGTATAGTACTGAGTGCATTACCAGAAGAAGCACTTGCTTCACCAGACAAAGAGCTTAGTTTATAGGACAAGTTATGAGATGAAAACATATCCATGGCTAATAAGAGGGTTATAGAGCTATACGAAGAAGAAAACTCCAACCAGAGAAAAAACAAAAGCTGAAAGTGAACTATAAAAAGATCCAAACTTTGGTTATTTCTGATCTCTTAAAATAAGGAACTTTGATCAAGTACCTAGAGAGTAAACAAGTTTACACAGAAAGACATCATTCTTTGGCTATATATGCAAGAAAACAAAAACAAATATCATAAATTTTTAACATTTTTTAATTTAGTTTTCTTGAGTGTATACACACATGTAAATGTATAGTTTTCAAAAGCAAGAGGACGACCATGATGGATTATTCTCCAAGGTCGCTATCAATATTTTGTACATATACAGATATGTGTGTGCTTACAATAAATGCAAAGACTGTTTGATTCCCATTTTTATATTACTTTTTCTATGTGCAGATAAAATACCACAGGGGAGAGAGAGTGTGTTTGGAAGTGAGACTTGACTTTACATTTTCTCATATTTTTCTTTTTAAAATTGTCTGTTTTCATTTTTTTAATTTCTATGTTTTGTTTTGGAGACTCTTCTGCATTACAGAGAAGAGTGATGATTACAGAACCAGGCCTATAAGCATTTACTTAAAAATTGTCTACTAAAAAGAAGAGTAGACCCAGAAAGAAAGAAAAAAGCAAGCTATCAATTTGTGCAATTAATGGAAAATATTTAGGACTTAGCAGGCCTAATTTCCTTAAATGGAAGTGATAATTACTTATATATCAAGAAAATGAAATGTTTTTCAATTTATTGGATATGTATAGTAAACGTTTTTGTTTTGTTTAGTTTGTAAGAGAATCTAAAACACAATTAATTAGCCAGAAAAACATTGTTCTTATAATAGAAGAACTATATTTAGTTATAGAACCATTGAGGAATACCCTCAATTTTTACTTTTTCATATAGCCCAAGATAGGAAAATATTAATCATATATAGCTAAGAGATTGAAGTTCATTGGATCGTCTCTTTTTTTTTAAGAAAAAAAACCATTGGATCGTCGTGGTTTATCTAATACATACAATTCATCATGTTGATAATGGATCGTGAAACTCAAATTTGAATATGTTGATAGTTTGCAAATACATATAACCACTTGATCATCTTTAATTTTTTTTTTTTTTTTTGTGTGGTGTTCTTATGAATTTGAGTGATGTTACTTTCTACTAACGTTGTTGGAACTTTTCTCCTTTTTACTCGTAATTTATTTCATAAGATACCCAAATTCTTTAAAGGGCACAGTGATTTGAATGAAACTTATCATACGCTACGAAGTAAAAATTTAAACAACTGAAGAAAGTGTAAATAAACCCACACACAAGGAAAAGGGAACATGTGATTGTGTGCATGAAAATAACATTTCTTCTCTATACATACCTTTTACCTTTTTTTCGTTATGTATAAATTAATATCGATAGTTTACTACAATACTAAAAAGGGGAAGTAATTCTTTTTATCTCTAATATTTTAAATGAAATTGATCGATAGTATATTTTAACTTATAGTATAAGTTTACTTTGCTCAATGTAAGTGGTGTTGCCATTTTTACATACGGGAGTTTGATTTTAATTTCCTCTTGCACACTTGCCTCTTTCTATTACAACTTCAAGTTCAAACCGAGAGAGGAATTCTCCTTTCTTCAAATAAACTTGAGTTTGAATCACTCACAAATATATGGGAAAACACACACACAAATGATACACAAAGCAACCAATGAACAAAAAGCATTTTGGCTTTGAATATCAAAATGGAATATTTTACTTTGTTGAATTTATTTCGTCTTCCTATGATTTTACTCTTGTGGATGCATGACTTTTGTGTTATCTTCCTTTAAATTTATCTTTCTTATAAATTTTTGATTAATATTCCCATATATCCCTTTGAAAAGTAATCATGCACCAACAAATTTTCCGCACTATTGCATCCGTTCTTTAACTTTTTATCTCTTGAGTTTTTCTATAAATAATATTCCAATCCGAATTCAAAAAACATAAAGTTTAATTGTTATATCGATTTTACCCCTAGAAACGTCATGTACGTCCATTAGATTCACTGTGTATTTTAGTAATTTTCGTGTGATAGAATCCCTTTAGGCCCAAAGCATATGACCATCATGAGACACGAGGGTAACTAAACCCATGCAACACCGAATATTCTTCTTTTTAAAAACATTAGAAAGGCTTTTTTGAATTGTGAAAAGAATTCTTAAATATGTATATGGTATACGTAGGAAATAAATATACATGAATATTAAAATTCTTGTAACAAATAAAGGGAAGAAACTAGCTCATTTGAGGACAAAGAAAAATTGAAACAGTCTTGACAATCTTGAAATATAGCTCTCACTCCGCATTGTAATCTTGTTTTTTTTGTTGTTGCCAAAACTACTTTAATCTTGAAGTGCTCTAACTTCATTTTATTTAATGATATTTAACATTTTCGAAGAAAAAACTAGTCACCCAAAAGTTAACTAGATAAATACGATCATAATGTCTTTTGGAGAAAAATTAATGGATATAAATTTCATACAAATATAACACAAAAATATATCTATAAATTAAATGTTGAAAAAATTACAATGTATAAATTTAAGCCATTTTCTCTCTTAATTTGGGCAGCTATAATAAAGTTTTTATAAGAAAACATGAGTTAGTATTTAAGTATTTTTTTCAAGTTTTTATCTAGTTTAGGGCTAGAGAAAATTTAAATTTGATTTAATGAAAATACAACAACAAAGAATAGAAAAGAGTGACGGTAGGTTACAAGTTTACACATCTATGATTTTTAGAGTTTTACAAATTTTCACACTTTACTTTTTACGTTCATCTCCAAGCTTCTTGTGTGTGTGTGTGTGTTTTCCGTTCAAGGTTCATGGCTATTAACACGGCTATGGAGTTCGAGCATCTCCTGATGGTTAGGGTCGACTGAGAGCGCCGCACGACAGTCCCGCAACGCACTCCCGACATCCCCAATATGCTCGTGGAAAGCCGCCCGTAAGTGAAGAAGATGAAGATCAGCTTTGAAAGCAATAGCTCGGGATAACTCCGCGATAGCATCTCTTTCCTTTCGACTGTCCATCAACACTATCAAAACCAAAAAAAAAAAAAAATCAGATTCGGGTTAAGCCAATTATCCACAGGACGATGGGGGAAAACGGAGCATAAGAAGAAACCTGCTGCGCGGTATCGATAAGGATAAACCCGGAGGGGGTCTAACCGTGTGACCATTTCAAGATCAGATTTGGCGAGATCACGATCACAATACTCGGATCTTTTCTCGAAGGCGGATGCATTGTTTTGAGCCTTTTCGATTAGTCTGGTCATTTCTTCGTACGCTGCAGGTTTGTCGTTTCTAAGGAAATGAACACGAGCTAGGCCTTGGTGCGCGCGTGTGTGCCTCACCTTGAGAGCGTTGATATAACAATCCGCAGCTAAGTCTAGCTTCTCGCAATCGACGTAGACACTCCCGAGATTGTTCAGAGCCTAAAACAAAAGAAGAAACAAATAGCATTGTCATAGACTTAATTAGATGCATCTAATCGCCTGAGCATAAACACCGAACCACATCGACTCAAGCCAAAACTCTTCAACACAATTGACCAACACTGAATAGACCGAACTGAAACCGAACTTAGTGCAACCAAACCAAATAAACCCAAATTCAATTTCATAACTTTATTATATGAAAAGTAGTTTTTTTTTTTTTCCTCTCACTGACTATATAAATAGATGTACTGATGGAGAATGACCATACCTGACCTTTGCGCAACCTATCAGAGGGGCATTTAAGAGCATCTTCAAGAAGTGAAACAACAGTGGAAGAACTCGATGGATCGAGGCTAGATTCCGCTAAGGCATAAGCTTGGAGAAAATAAGCTTCAAAAGATCTCTTTATTCTAATAGATTCTTTAGCCTTTTGAAGCCCTTCTTCACAGTGACCTGTATCGTACAAGATCCATCCTTCGTAAACCAGGCGCTCGTGGTCAGTTGAGGCATGCTCTCGGGCTAACTGTAAACTACGCATCGCTGCTTCGGGACAATTCAACCTGGTCAACACAAAGATACGAGAATGAGATGCTCATTTAAGGATGTTAAATTACGACCAAACCGTTTGGAAACAGAACTGAAATTATATATTTGATTGGAAACCGCATTCTCTAACCGAAACATATAAAAATCAATGCAAAACTTGTGTTTTCTAAATTTAATTATATATACATGATTATAAACCGAACTATAATCGAAACCGTACCAAACCGATTTTCTTTAGCTACAAACATTTCAAAAACTGAAAAAAAAAAACCTGAAAAGAACCGAATTAAATACCACTACAGCTTGTTAACCAAATGAGAGTGCTGAATTAACGAGTTTTACCTTAGGAGAAGCAAAGATTGCCTGAAGTAAAGTACACCTTTGGAAGCATCGGATTCGAGCATCTGATAAATTACGGAAAGAGAACCTATATCATCAACATTCGACCATTTCTCATATAGCTGCATCCAACAATCAGCAGTTGTCCAATTCTCCACATGCTCATACACAAGGGTCCGTAGCTGCCTCGCTGCTACTTTCCCACCGAACATCCGATAATCCGGGCACAGAGTGAGAACAGCCTGGATATCGCGAAGAGCCGCTTCGTAGTCAACAATACCGAGATAAAGACAAAAACGGATTTCCAAGCATTCTAACGCGAGTTTAAACCCGAGTATTCGGTTGATTTCTTCGAGCGCAGCTTCGGCATTTTGTTTCGACATTAGAGTAACAGCTCTATACATGTAAGGATATGTCAAAGTCGGGTCCAACTCAGTTGATTTCCCGAGATCTTCCCATTTCTTCTCACCCTCACAATACAAAGACCTTTCTTGATACATCCATCCAAGCGGCGGAGAGACAGAGGAGATAACCGAGCTAAGCTTCTCGTAAGCCCAAAGCCGATGTCCTTGGATGTAACCTAGTCTTGCTAAACCAGTAGCCGAGTACACATGGCCTAGATTAAAGGCAGTCTTGAAAGCTTCTTCAGCCTCGCGGTACTCTTTCCTTAATAGCCTCGTACACCCTAGCCTATGAAACCCCAATACTCTATGTCGGTCATATTCCGCAGAGTCAACTAATTTCTCCAAGAAACCCAGTGTTCTGTCAGACCGAGGATCTATACGCATTGAGACTTCGCTTAAAGAAGAGTATAAAGAGAATGAAGCTTTTCCTGCCATGGTTGAGACCTGAGCTTTATTCACCCGAGTCAAAACCTCGACAACACGCTCATCTGTCAAACTATCGGGTAACTCATAAAGAAAAACTTGCAGACACGATGCAGCTAGGATTGGGGAGTTCTCTTCGAGTGCAAAGTCCATAAGCTCAATGGCACATTCCATAGAAGAAATCAAAGAAGCCAATTCTCTGTCGCAAGCATCTTTAAGAGTCTCGCAGCAAAACTTGTTTGCAAAAACTAAAACTTCCAATAAAAGATTCCTCGAAACTCCCATTAATACACCTGCAACACTGAAATCTCTGACAACCCGCATAGCGGATGACGATACATGATTTTTCGACATATCTATCTCATCAAGAAGTGATTCCGTGAAATTCCCATAAAGCATGGCGTGAAACGGAGCCGAAAGCCTAGCGATTTTCTTCCTGTCACAAGCTATTCTCTCTTCTCCTATCTTAAACACAACATTTTTCGTTATACAACGCTTCGTCTTCACAGATGCTGCCTCAGGGGAAGAAGCGGGCATAACTGGGAAATAAGACGCAATATCCAACGGCACAAACTCTTCCGAATATTTACCACAAGACGAAAGCAAATCGGTGATAACTTCTTCTCCTTGTTTCTCATACCTCAACCAAGATCCAAACACAACTTTCTCATGGACAGTTGTAGCCTCTTGCCAAGCTGATTGAAGACTTCTCCGTCTAAGTTTAGTCTCTCCAAGGCCTCTAAACACTTGATACTGCAATAAATACAGAACCGATCTCTCCTCCAAAGAACAAGTCTCGAGTTCTTCGTGAATTTGAGCAAGAACTTCTACATAGTCAAGAGGTTTATAATGCGGCTCTATTTGCGGCTCAGGAACTTTGATAAATGATTCTCTACACAGTGGACTACACAAAAAGACCAAAGGTTAACTAACTTCATAACCAAACATCTCAAGCTCAATATAACCAATTAGAACAAGCAGGAATATAAACTTACGCAGATGACGAAGCAGAGGAAGATAGTTTCCCTCTCTCAACTTGAAGCCATGACTGTGGATTCAATGAATTGAGCTGTGATTCTTTATAAGAATCAGATGGGTAAAAACTCCTCATCTGACATAACAGATGAAACAAATCCCAGATCTCCAGGATCGCCAGAGGATAATCAACACACTGTTTTGTCTTCTCGATTTCACAGTAACACACCAAAAATGAAGAAGATGGGTTAACACTTAAATGGATTTCTATACAATAAAAATTCGAACTTTGTGTTACGAGATCTTCCAACAACACCTAAAGCTAAAGCATTTCTCTATGAAATAAACCATTTATGTGCAGAAGATAGAACAAACCTAAAAACATAAAATGGGAACCACAAAACTCACTCGAAATAACCAAAATTACAGCTTTCTCGAGAAACCCCTAATCTAGTAGTAGCTCAAGAAAATCGGAGCTAAACCCAGAAAAGTCAAAGAGAAACCAACAAATCTAGAGACATGAAAAAGTAAGAAACTTTAAACCAGTGAGACGATAAGAGAGTGAGAAAGAGACGCTTTTGCAAACCCTAGACAGAGAGAGAGAGGTAGGGGAAGTCGCAATTTTGAAGAATTGAGAATTAAGGGAGAGATCGAAGTGAAAGAGAGTGGGAAAGAGTTTCCAAATTGACACTTTTTTTTTTCTTTCAATTCTCTGAGATGTTTTGTTTCATTTGTAAAAGGGAAAGTTTTTTCTTCATATTCTCACTTCTCTTTTTGCTTTTGTTTGAGTGAACATCTTTCACACAAACAACAGTAACAACCACTATTGCTTCTCCGGCGGCTCTTCTTTTTCCAAGAGATGGTGATTTTACTTAAATATTTTAACCCAATACTTTATCTAAATTATAAATTTAATTAACCATTTTAAAAATATTTTTCTACTACAAAATGTTTATAAATGCGGTTTGCAAAAAGAAAAAAATTCATATTTTTATATTATTTCATATATCTAAATATAAATATTTCCAAACAAATATTTTTATTTTTTCATTAACAAAACACAAAACCAAATCATTAGTCTTTTATGTTAATGATGTCACTGAATAATCAGAAAATATTACAATTTTAAATTAAAAATATATTTTACGTAATGGTGATAAAATAACATTATTAATACGACCATTTAAATTAGAATCGTGGCAAAATGATACTATTATTAACACAAATCATTAAACGTCATGTTATTAATATAAAATTGTATTTAAGATTATAATTTTATGAGTTAACTAGCCCAATATATGATTTTTAACTATATACTAAAAAAGCTGTAAAGCAATAACCAATCAATTAAAAGCAAAACACTTTATCAGAAATTTGCCATTTTGAAAAATAATTCAAGTATAACCAAACTCTTAGGGCCTGACTCGTTCAGACGTAGTAAATACGGTTACGGTTGTAGAAGTTTGCGGAAGCGGACGGTAGCGGTTTTAAGTGTTATTGAGCGATTTATACGACTAGTGCAGTGGTTAAAAATTGGTGTGTTTGCGGGATGTTTATGACTGGTTGACAGCGGATGCACTAGCGGTTAAACATTAAATTAATAATATAAACACATTATATAGTTATTAAAAAAAAATCCATACTATTAAAATAAAATATAAAAAATCATTAATTCAATATAATTAGTATATTTTTTATGTTCATTTTTAAATTTTTTTAGTTTAGACGAAAATTATGATTGTGACAAAAAAAAGAAATGAAAATTGTGATTTAATGGAGAAATTTTTTTTTATTTTAGAGAGGTTAATGTGATTTTGAATATTTTAGTTTGCTAGATTTATTAATCAATGATCATGAATAATTTATCAAAAAAATTATGATTTGAAGATTTTATAAATATAAAATTATGATAGGTTATTGAATATTAATTAGAAAATTTCAAATTATTGATATATTTTATAATTATAGTTACTAAGGTATCAATTTTTTTTATATTTATTTTGATTTTTAAGTAAATTTTTTATTTTTTATTAAAAAAATTAATTTTTATTTTTTAATACCCAACCGCAACCGCAACCGCAAACGTTTGAGGAAAGCAGCTTTTGGATTTGAGAGGTTTGGAACGATATAAAACAGTACAAAATGTTTTTCATGATTGTTGTCAAACGCTAACAACAGCTACCATCCGTAAATATTGTGTTTGCAGATGATAACGGATGAACCAAACAACGCTTAATTAGATTTGTGTTCTGTAGTTTGGTTTCTTTCTCGCCATTAATACAAAACGAAGTTGGTGGCATTTGGCAAAAGAGAAAAAAGCCAACAAAGCACTCTCCTTCCGGACACATCAAAGAAAATCTCAGAAGCAAGAACCAGCCTTGTCACGATGAATCCTTATTCTCCGGTTGCCACGTGTCATCTCCACCTTAACCGGGACCCTTCATGAACTTTCTCCTCCCTATTCACACCACCGCTCTTTCGCGGAAAGTCCAAAACTTTCTCTCGTTTTCTCTTCACCCTCTCAAACACCATAATCACCGATTCAACTTCCGTTATCTCAGCGATCCTCTGATAAAGTAAACATAGGATTCGAATTTCCCGTGATTTTATCGGAAAGTAAGAAATGTATCAGTGGAACTTACCGTACCGAAAAGATGACGTGGAAACCGGAGGTAGTTCAAGGCCTTTATACCCAACTATGCTTGAAAATCCAGAACTCCGGTGGGGATTTATACGCAAAGTGTACTCTATAATCGCCTTTCAGCTTCTAGCCACCGTCGCCGTCGCCGCCACGGTGGTCACCGTCCGTCCTATATCTCTGTTCTTCGCAACCACCGGAGTTGGATTAAGTCTCTACATACTCATCATCATCACACCCCTCATAGGTAACTAAACCCATCACACTCCTCTGTTTTCTCTCAACTTCTTTCGTCGATTCGAAAGTTTCGATTTTTTTTCGAGTTTTGATTGATTTGTGTTTTGTGTTCTTCGATTCAGTGATGTGCCCATTGTACTACTATCATCAGAAACATCCGGTAAATTACTTGCTCTTGGGGGTTTTCACTTTGGCTCTTGCTTTTGCTGTTGGATTGACATGTGCCTTTACCAATGGTAAGACTTCAATTCGATTTTCGGAATTGAGATTTCAATATGTTGATGATTTCAGTTGTTCTGATTTCTGTATGTGCTATTGGGAATTAGCTCTAAATAGTACTTTTGACTTAGTTTTAGCTTATCTGATCTCTCCATGTCATTGTATGTTCAATTATTGATTCTGGTTTTGATCTCTTTATATGCTTCTGGTTCCATTGTGGTTATGTTTGAAATTTGAAGTTTACTCTGTTTTGAAACAGGGAAAGTGATTCTCGAGTCAGCGATATTGACAACGAGTGTGGTGCTTTCACTCACCTTTTACACATTCTGGGCTGCTAAGAAAGGATATGACTTCAATTTCCTCGGACCCTTCTTGTTCGGTGCTCTCATCGTGCTTATTGTCTTCGCCTTTATACAAGTAACGCCACTTATTCCAAATCCACCATATGCATTAGAGAGGAAAGTGAGAGTTTTAGGCTAAGAAATTCATTATTAATTAGCCATTAGAGAGAATGACAGATGAAGCCTATTGAACGTGGTAGTTCTTTGTAGAATTTTTTAGGCTAAGAAGTTAAAAACTTGATTTCACTTTAGACATTAGAGAGAATGAGAGTTTTAAGCGTATTGAGTGTGGTAGTTTTCGTTGCATTCTTTTTTTAGGCTCAAAAGTAGAAACTTAGTTTCACTATCGGCATTACAAAAAATGAAAGTCTTAACCTTATGAAATGTGGTAGCTTTGGTTCGCGTAACCCAGTTTCGGTTTATGGATTTATGTTGTGCAGATGTTGTTCCCACTAGGGCGGATATCGGTGATGATCTACGGTTGCTTAGCATCGATAATATTCTGTGGGTACATAGTCTATGATACAGACAATCTGATCAAACGACACACGTATGATGAGTACATTTGGGCAGCGATTTCGCTCTATCTAGATATCATCAACCTCTTCATGTCTCTTCTTACTGTATTTAGAGCCCTACAAAGATAAGGATTATGAGGATGAGGCAATTTAGCTTCATGATCTCTAAAAATGTTAAAATAAGAAAATATTTTAGTTCTTGGTTATTGTCACATGTTCATGTAATTATAGAGGGGACACAGAAACAGTGGATCAAGAAATGATTATAACGAAAATGCCGAAGTATGTGTAGTGTAGCTAAGAACTATTCACGATAATTTACATGTATGATCGGAAAGATTTTCTAAACACCTTCCTAAGCAACGGAGAAATTTTCCCAAAAGAAGTTTAGGAAAGATTTTCATTTGTTTATGAAGATTTTCCTAAATAAATAGAAAAGATTTTTCGAAACAAGTTTACGAAAGATTTTCACTTGTTTAGAAATATCTCCCTAAACATATTCCTAAACAAATAAGGAACCTTTCCCAACAATAAGTTTAGAAAGGATTTTCATTTGTTTAGGAAGACTTTCCTAAACAAATAAGAAACTTTCCTAACAATAGAAGGATTTTTACTTGTTTAGGAAGGTCTTCTTAAACACCTTCTTTAAACCTTCCCAACAATAAGTTTATGAATTATTTTCACTTGTTTAGAAAGACATTCTTAAATACCTTCCTAAACAAATAAGAAATCTTTCTATAAATAAGTTAATGAAAACAACTTTCTAAACAAATGAGAAATCTTCCCAAAAATAAGTTTAAAAAGTATTTTCACTTCTTTAGAAATGCATTTCTAAACATCTTCTTAAACAAGTGAGAAACCTTCCCAAAAATAAGTTTAGGAAGTATTTCACTTGTTTAAAAAGACGTTCCTAAACACCTTCCTAAATAAGTAGAAAACTTTCCTAAAAAATAAGTTTATGAAGGATTTATATTTGTTTAGGAACTTTCCTAAACACTTTCCTAAACAAATAAAAAACATTCCCAACAATAAATTTATGAAGGATTTTCACTTGTTTAGGAATGATTATAACGAAAATGCCAAAGTAGGTGTTTTTTACATGTTAAGGATTCATTAGGCTACAATTGTTCTAATCTATGTATGTCCTATTGGGAATTAGCTCAAAGTAGTCCTTTAAGTTAGTCTTGTGTGCGCTCAATTGACTCTGGTTTTGATATCTCTACATGTTTCTACAGTAAAACCTCTATAAATTAATAATGTTGGGACTTTGAAAATTTATTAATTTAGAGAGATATTAATTAATCGATAAATTAATAAATATTAATTTATAGAGATATATCTGTTTTAGGTACGAATTTTTTTAACAAAATTCAAATGATATTCTGTTCAAGAATTTAATTAAATTCATTTGTAAAAATAATATGTATTAACTTGAGATTATGATTTATACTTTTATTATTGTAATAGAATAAATATTAACATCATAATATACTATCCATTTAAAATTAATACACATTATTAGTATCAAAATTTAGAAAAAACATGGTTATCGTTCTTAATGTGATGATAAAGTCAGCAACGATATATATTATGATACATTTGGAAAGAATTATGTATACAAAATCAATTATCGTGTCTATAACTTATCATGAGTTTTGGATACCGAAAAACAATCATAAAAGTTTGTTTGATATAGTAAGTAGAATAAAAAGGTACTGAAGCAAAAAAAAAATTATATATATATATACATGATTATTAATTTATGATATTATTGGGACTATATTTTTACATGGGAGTTTCAAAAAAATTATTATCTTATCATCTTATCAAATTTCGTAAATTTTTACATTGGCCGACTCGGGACCGGGATAATCTATTAATTTATGGTGATTATTAATTTATCGAGTATTAATTTACAGAGGTTTTACTGTAGTTCTATTGTGTATATGTTTGAATCTTACTCTGTTTTGAAACAAGGAAATTGATTCTCGAGTCAGCGATCTTGACAACAGTTGTGGTGCTTTCACTCACCTTTTACACCTTCTGGGCTGCTAAGAAAGGATATGACTTCAATTTCCTTGGACCCTTCTTGTTTGGTGCTCTCATCGTGCTTATTGTCTTAACACCACTTATTCCGAATTTCGCCATATGCATTAGAGAGAAAAGTGAGAGTTTTAGGCTTAGCTTATGGTAGCATTCTTTAGGCTAAGAAGTTAGAAACTTGATTATCTCATTAGCCTTTACAGAGAATGAGAGATTTAGCCTATGGGATATTGTTGCATTCGTTAGGCTAAGAAGTTAAAAACTTGATTTCACTATAGGCATTAGAGAGTAAGAGTTTTTAGCGTATTGAATGTGGTAGTTTTGGTAGCATTCTTTTTAGGCTCAAAGTTAGAAATATGATTTCACTATATAGAGGCATTACAGAGAAGAAATATTTAGCCAGTGAATGTGGTAGTTTTGGTAGCATTGTTTTTAGGCTAGGAAGTTCGAAACTTGATTTCACTATCGGCATTACAGAGAATGAAAGTCTTAACCCTATGAAATGTGGTAGCTTTGGTTTGAGTAACCGGGTTTCGGTTTATGGATTTATGTTGTGCAGATTTTGTTCCCTTTAGGAAGGATATCGGTGATGATCTACGGTTGTTTAGCATCGATAATATTCTGCGGGTACATAGTCTATGATACAGACAATCTGATCAAACGACACACATACGATGAGTACATTTGGGCAGCGATTTCGCTCTATCTAGACATCATCAATCACTTCATGTCTCTTCTTACTGTATTTAGAGCCTTACAAAGATAAGGATTATGAAGCTGAGGCAATATAGTTTCATGGTCTCTAAAAATGTTGAAATAAGAAAATGTTTAGTTCTTGGTTATTGTCACATGTCCATGTATTTATAGAGGGAACACAGAAACAGTGGATCAAGAAATGATTATAACGAGAATGCCAAAGTATGTGTGGTGTAGTAAAAGAACACTCATTCACGAGAATTTTTTTTTTTTTTTGTTCAACACATTCTTCATTAATCATACAAAGCTATAGAATACAGCGATTGAAAGCAATAAACAAATAGAAGAGGATAACAAAAAAGCTAATAGACAACGAATCCAAAAGAAACACTGGATGCGTCAAAATAGACTTCATAAGATAGGGTAAACGGTTTGAGTCGTAGACAAAAACCGGAAGTTTCTTCAAAAAGGTTTCAGAATCGATTGCAAGCAAATCGATCTCAAATTCTTCGGCCATTACCGGCAAAAGAACATTAATAGCTGCCTTAAAGGTTGGACTTTTGTGAACCCACTCCAAAGAAGTGGTTGTGATAATTCTCTCCTTGGCGGAGGAACTTATATAGACGTAACCGAGTTTAAACAAGCTCGTTACGGGAAAGATATGGGTAACACCCAAACAAGTACAACTCCGGGCTAAGATCATCATGAAAACGACGGGAACAAATTGTCCCGGTCTCCCTTCGCCGGCGAGGAATAGGACTGAAAACTTTGCTACATACACCATGAATGGTAGTAGTTTCTCCCAGCAAAAGGAGTAGGATTGGACATGTCTAAAACACATATCGGAAAATCTCCAACCAAATACACAGCCTTTCATCAAATCCGGTAACCAAAAAAGAACGAGCACAAACCTAGTTTGTGGTTGCTGGATGGAAACGATTGTGGTTTTTATCAGATTGTAAGCGATGAATGTAATAATCAGAAGACGAAAGCCGGACAAACTGAACCGGCAGCGACGTGGGCCAAGCCCATTAAGGGAGACCGCTTGGAGAATTAGGTAAAGGCTGTCGCCGACTTTTTCAACACCGGCAGCGACGACCGCCATGAACTCCATCGCATCAAGACTTTTCGAATCAAAACTTCAGCGATTTTACCTTGAGAAGTCTCCATCACATGAAGGTGAGGGAGGTGGCGAGCCGTCGACGAAGACCGGTGAGGAGTTTCTTCGGGAACACCGAGAGAGATTTAGATCCAGTGGATCTGACAGAGCTAATGAGACGAATCTCAGATTTGAGAGATGACGCGCAAACTGATTCAAGTGACTCCTCTTTTGTCGATTTCGTCAGCAACGTTGTGAGTTGAGCATCTTGACAACCACGAGACACTCAAACAACAAGAGGGAAAGATCAGAATCGGCTAAAAGTGAGGGGAAAGAGAACCAAAAGAGAGGGACTTTGCAAGGGAAACGAAATGAGATCGGAAACTCCCGACGCCGGCGAGCAACAGCTCCTCCAGCGTTGGAAAAGCTTGCCAAAGAGAGAGCCTCGAAAATGGTGCCTAGGAGATTTTTCTTTATTCACGAGAATTATTTATTTTCTCTTTTTCTTAATTAGAAAAAAAAGATTAAAATTATACCAAAAGATTTGAATTTTTAACGAGAAAGACTTGAAAAAACTAGAAAAAGCAAAACATTGGAGGCCTCGAGCCTCGAGGTGTGTGTTGAAGAAAAAGAAAGCGAATGTTGATGATTGTGAAATCTAAAGAGATTTCATAATGAATCTCACATTTCTAAAAGAAGTTATTTTATTCATTGGAAACTCAGCATTGTTAAATCGATTTGAAAAAACTAGAGTCTGTTAATTGAACGCACTACTACAACTACTGCTACTGCGTTTGCATTCAAAAACACAATCAAAAACGCAGTTAAACATTAACTTCAATCCCCATTCCCATGAACAATAATGTTTGTTACTTGTGAGTGAACAAGTTCAAGGAGACCGCGGCTGCTGAACGCAACCGCAAAACGCCGACCTTTTCTTCGTCGCTTTCTTCATCGTTACGCTTCTCGATCCACCATAGATATAATCCCGAAGAAGAACTTTCGATTTGGAATCCGAAATCTTCGACCTAGCTCGATTCTCTTTCTCTCCTTCAAGTTTCATCAACAGAAACTGTATCCTCTGTATCTCCAACTGTAATCTCCCAATCTTCTCTGATCCTCTTCTCGCGTGTTCCGATATTCGCCTTCTTCGATTACTCTCCTTCTCTGACTCTGCTTTTGTTGTCAGCTTTCGATTAACGTTAAACAGTTTCTCTATTGCTTCCTCTGCTTCTTCGAGCTGTCCTCTGATCGTTTCGTATTCGTCTCCTACTTTCGTCTTGTCTTTCTCCTCTATTTCGACTTTGTTTTTCAAATCTTCTACTGTGATCTGAAGATTCTCTAGCTTCCGTAAATCCGAATCAAGTCTTTCGAGAACTTTCCTCTTGTTTACTTCTACGTTTGGATCCATGCATCCATCGAAAATCTCTAATTTATCGACGATCAATGACTCTTCAGACAAGGATTTACCTTTCGCTTTAACCGCAGTTTCTGTCTTGCGAGTCTTCACCGGCTTTAGCTCAACGAAACTGTGACAATCTAACTCCAAATTACCTCTCTTACTTACTATCTCATATGATGATCCGTCAGACGTTTGGTCAAGCACAATATCTTTCATTACCATCTCGATTTCGTGACTCTGCTTCCGCGTTCTGCCACTTCCTCCTTCTTGCGGCTTCCTCATGCTTCTTCCTCCTCCGGTTTTTAATTCTTTGACTTGTTTCAATGCTGCCTCGAGCATAGTGTAGGCATTCGTGTTCTCAAGCACCAAAAACCTTTCCTTTTCCATTACTGCCTCTGCAATAGCTTTGATTCTCAAACACATATCTTCCAACTCGAGGAATTCATCATCACCCTGGTAAAGAGATGAGATCAGTTCAAACAATTTTCTTCAACGGTTACAGTTTCATCAAACAATCAACTTTAGAAGTGGAGATCGAGGAGATAAACTTACCTTGGAAAGTCCATCATCAATTTCACGTCGCACGTAAACATAGTCCTCCAAAGATTTAATGCTTTCATTCAACAAAACAATAGCTTGGCTTCTTTTAAGCTTTTCAATATCCATGTCTTTCGATGCGCACCTACTTTCAAGATTCTTGCAGGCTTCAGCTAGCTCAAGATTCGTCGCTTCAATCAATGTTTCATGTACAGCAGAGATCTGTTTATCGCAGAAGAATGTTGCAGCTTGAGACTCCCACAGTTCAGCCTCACTTCTCTCTTTAAAAACCTCGTGATTCAGCTTTTCTTTCTCCACTTTGATTTCTTCAAGTTTCTTCTCCTTCTCGCGTAACTGATCCTTCATATTAGCAATTTCATCCTCTAAATCATCTTTGGCTGATCTGATAGAAATCAGGTTTCTCTTCAACTGGAAATTCTCAGTTTCTGCATCTATTAACTTACCACCAGTCTTCCTTGCCTTACCCTCAAGGTTCTTCTTTTCTGTTGCAATACCGACTGCTTCTGCGTTAAGTTGTCGAAGAAATTCAACAAGGACGATGTTCTCAATGGCGGTGTGTTGGTTTTCAGATATTAGACCTGATTTCTCTTCTGCGAGTAACTGACAGGCTTCCTTCAACATATTCAGCTTTCCTTTGATTGCTTTCAACTCAAATTTCAATTCTGAAATTGAGTTTTCCAACAAAAGGTTTTTCTGAACAAGTTTTTCCATAGTTTCCAGCTTCTCTAGAAGAGCCATCTTTTCGCTTTTTTCTATCTCATTGCATTCTTTTAAGGTTGAGTTTTCCTCCTGCAACTCTCTGGCTGATGACCCAACCAACTCGTGTTTCTTCTCTACATGACTTAATTCCTCTTTAAGACCGTATATTTCTTGCTGCAAAGCATTTCTCTGGTCCACTCTTAGTTTGACCTCTGTTTCAAGTTTTTGTATTGTTTCCTTTAAGCTTGAGACATCCTCTTGCAAACTTTTTATTGATGCTCCCGAAGTGAGATTGAGCTCATTAAGACCTTTGTTCTCAACCTTTGCTTGCTGAATTTCCTCATGCAACTCATTGTTTCGGATCTCCATGTCTTTCATGATTTGGGACCTGGTTTGGAGTTCCACAGCCAAGTTATTTAGCTCCTCTTGAGACTGAGAGTGCAATTGCTGTAGGGTTTGAAACGCGGTCTCAGCTTCCTGGAAACGCAAATGCTCTTCTTGTACACAACTCCACAATTTGACTAGCTCTGACTGCTTCACCGTGAGCTTGTGACTTTGATCTCCCAGTCTCTCCAAGAGACCATCCAGCTCAGAGTGAAGATTCTGATTAGATCTCTCAAGCACAAGGCATTTCTCCTCAGAAAACTTTAACTTAGCAACTTCATCCTCTAATTCACTGTTAAGCCTTTGGGTTTCTTCTTGAGCATGGTATAGTTTGAGTTTTAGATCCGCAATTATGGTCAGGCACTGTTGGTACTGAAGCACAGAAGCTTCCTTATCCTCAGTCAATTTCGAGATTCTTTGCTTCAGGTTTTCAACTTCTACTCCAGCCTTCTCAGCCCGCTCATTGATATGCCTCGCATCTTCCTCAGCCTTCCTCAGTCTCTCTTCTAGGTTAGATATTGTTTTCAAACATTGCTTGTATTGGACAAGAGCAGCTTCCTTGTCAGTTTCAGCTTTAGCAAGGCTCTCCTTCAAGGCGAGAGTTTCAGCTACGGCTTTGCTGGCTCGCACATTTATTTCTCCAGCATCCTTATGCGCTACAGAGATTCCGTCTTCCAAATCAGCTATCTTTTGCAGGCACTGCTGATACCGAAGAAGGCTGGATTCCTTTTCCGACTCTAGTTTCTCGAGAGTTTCTCTGAGTGTTTGGACCTCAGCTTCTGCACATGCGGCTCTGTCATCAAGTCCCCTTGAGTTCTCTTGTGCACGAGATACTTCGGATTCTAGATTTGACAGTCTCTCCAAATTCTTCTCAAACTGAGCTAGGCTAGCTTCTTTTTCAGCCTGCATTTTAGAAAGGGAATCTTTTAAAGCCACAACTTCAGCCTCAGCTTTACTAGCTCGTTCAGATTCTGAAAGAAATTGGGTCTTGAGATCATCTCTTCTTTTTCCATCTCCATCATTAAAATTCAGTCCCTTTCTTGCTTTTCCATTACTCACAAACGGAGGTTCTTCACTAAAATCTATATTCCTCTTTACGGATACGGTATCTGTGTCAAACCGAGCTCGGATAGGAGGAGGCATATCTGGTGTTTGTGGATCAACATCATTTGTTGAAGCACCATCATGCGATTCATCACCAAATATCAAGGGAACTTGGCTTGGGAACGCTTCTGATATAGTCTGATGAGCCTTATGGATTACACCGGTTGCATGATTATATCTTTCGGCTAATGCGCGATATGCACGATAGAACTCTTCAACCAATTGTAAGAGTTCAGGACGTTTACGGTAATACATCTCTGCTCGCCTAGCAAATGAATCTGCATCTTCTTCAAGAACTTTGATCATTTTCTTCACATTGCTATCCATATCTATATAAAAGAATAAAACATTTCACCAAAATAGCAAATATACAGCAAGTTTCACTCAAGTATAGTCAAAAGAGTTTCATGATTTTGTATCCCTGGACACTAATGATGCTATTTCATAGGACACATAAAACTCAAGCGAAAGCTAGAAATCGATTTTCGAACATTGCAATCATAAGATACAGTAGAAGAAGCTAGCCTTTAGCAACATACCTGCAAGATTCTCCTGAAGCCATTTAGAGTTTTTAGGGGTATTGTGACTATCCCACCACCATGAATACATGCGTTTCGAGTTACTCTTTGCCGCAATCTCCATGTTTTCAGCAAATACAAGCAGATCACAAAAATGTTCACACCAAACCTCCTTCGTCTCAGACTCTCTCACCTACTTAACAAATTACCTGATCAAAGAAAAAAGCAAGGATTAAGCTACCATAAGGATGAACAAACTGATTGTCAAATAACAAATTACACAATTGTGATTTTCGATTATGTAATCGCCACAAAGATCATCTCATGCTCTTAAATCCAGAGAACAACAAATTGATTCCGAGTCAGAAAATCACACATCACACGATCACGCAGGAAAACATCGATTACAGTGTATACATACCCGAAACTATGATCCAAAAACAGTTACTGGATTTATCAAACGAAACGGAAATCACTGAATTCGAGTTCATACAAAAAAAAACGAATCGCACATCGATAATCGAAGATACAATGGAAAAAAATTCAAGCGTTTACCGTTTCAAACGCTTAGTTTTCTTCTGGAATTCTGCTAGTGAAGCTTCCATTTCATCATCTTCTTCGCATATATCTCGTACTGTGTTCTTCTAGATCTCTTTTTTTTTTTCTCTCTATACTTTGTTAGGCGTTTTTATGCTCTGTTTCTGCTTTTTACGCTGCGAAGAGTTTTTGCTTAGGTTATGGTGGGGGCTTTAGAGAGAGAGAGAGAGAGATAATTTTAGTAAAATGACGAGAATACCCTCGTGTACGAATTCTTCCCTGAAATGTGTTTCTCGGGATTGCGTGGGATAATTGGCTTCTTCCTAAATTGATGTAATTAATGATTTTTTTAATGTAAATTACGCCATAAATTACGTGTCTCATCATTACATGTACTAATTTAATTTTGATTTGAAAACAACTTTATGCTAGTAGGTTCTGTAAACTGAAAGTTAAATCCATCATAAATATGAGTTTCAAATAGTTTGATCTGTTTTTAAAACCGGATCGGCGACCGAACTAGAGAAATTTTTGGATCATGGATCAATGTGGTCCGATCGGATCGAACCGATCGAACTAGATTTAATAGTTTTTTAAAAAATAGTAATATAAATAGTTTTTTTTTATAACTATAATATCCAAATATATAATATAATCTTTGAATAAATATATTTTTAAAAATTAATCATGAAAAAAATAATTTTAATAACAAAAAAACTATTTAAAGACAAAGTTTAATGAGAAATAGTTAAGTTTATATGTAAAAAAAAAATTAAAAACATTAAACCATAACAAAAATTAACTAAATTCAAAACTAGTATTTATTTATATAAATTTTAATAATAAAAAAAAATTAAATATGAAAAAATAGAAATTTAAAATTTAAAAAAGAAAAAAAATTTAAACCCGGGTCAACCCAACCCGACTAGCCGGCCGGTTCGCGGTCGAACCCGGTCCGACCCCCGGTCCGGTCCGATTTTCAAAACATGATGACAAGTGTGATTTTTTTCTTTTCCTATAGTTTACCAAAGAAAAAAACTTTATAATCATGCAAGTACCGAATAAATCATTTTTATTTGTAACATAATTTCAAATAGTATTTACAATAAACAAAGGGTGACATTTTTGTTAATAAATGGTATATCTATCACATATAATTAAAACATGTTTTCTTAAAAAATATCATCTTATTTTTTCTGATCTTCACTATTTTATAGTATAAGATACTAAATTGCTGGTTGCTATTGTTTTTTTTTTCCTCTGATCTTTAGTATTTAGAAAAAAGAAAAGGGAGAATCTTTGGAAAGAGAGAGAATCAAAAAAAGAAAAAGGAGAAGGCACAGAGAGGATCCCACTTCCGCCAACCTATCATATGCATCCACGTAGGACACCCCACCCATGCGCATACGGCATACATTTTACAATTTTCTCCTTCCGAATTGTTTTTTATACTTAACATCTACTAACACTTTTAATGGTATCAATTTAAAGATAATTAATTTGTATACCTTGTATAAAAATAAATTAGTCCCTTAGCCTTTTTATGACATGGCAAGCTCTAAATGGCTAATAATGGTCTATAGCTAACAATTTCAATCATTAATTTCTAACTCAAAAACAATCAATAATGAAAAAATTGACTCATATCTCATTCTCAATTTAACATGTGAGTTCGGTAATAACATGTTAAAGAGAAGTATTAACTAACTATACGAAGCTATAAATTATGCAAACAATATAGTTACTGATTAATACAGAACAAAAATGTGCTTTTAACATATTTTTATTTGTCAGTACGAACAAAAAAATACAACCAAAGTTTCCTTTACTGCTGTTGTTGGGCCCAATAGTAATGATGAACCATCATGAAAAACTCAGAAACCAAACATTTACAACTTTCAATTATATATCATCATCTTCAACAACCTCTCTCAATTGGTCCCAAATGTCTATTTCTTTTGTTTTTTCTTAACATTGTCTCTAATAGTTACTCTGCCATACTACCATAATTAAAGGGATCAATTTTTGTCTTTTTAACACTTGGTGAGGAAGAAGAAAGAAATTGAAAATCGTTCTCACAAGAGGATATAAAAATATCACGTCAAAAAAATAAAAAAATATATCACGTCAAGCAAAATGCCCATTAAAGTGAAGGTCGTTCATTGGGTTTTTTTACGGCCCGTTTTCTCAAAATTTCGGTGCTAATTGTTTGAAATTATCCAAATGAATCGTTCACAGGGGAAATTGCAAAAATACAATTTACAAAAATACTATTCAAAAGTGTTTATTTGTAAAAATACCACTAATTATAAAATTTTAAATCCTATATCTTAAAATTCTAAACACTAAAAAATGTTTTGACCCCTAAACTTGCCATAAACCCTCAAAACTAAACCCTAATAGAACATAATTAACCCAAACATATATTATATAAAAAAAATAATTTTGAAAAAATGATATTTATGTAAAAATTTCAAAAATGTGGCATTTTTGTAATGTACCACTTGAAAAGTGATATTTTATGAAATTTCTCTATATTTTTTTTGTTAATAATACAATATCAACTAGTATAATAAACATTTGACAAATAAAAAAGAATATAAATAGTTGTTTTAATTTGTTTAACATGCACATATATATTACAGAACAAATACTAATTTTACAAAATAATATTACACAAAAATACTTTCAATTGACATATAGATAAGAATAAAGATAATTAATTAGGGAACTAGGGATGCATTAAAAACTCAAAACAAAGATAGCAAAACGTCTACAACACTGTTTGTCACAAACTACAAAGAGACAAGAAACAACCAAACGTTTGTGGAAGCAACAGACAACGGTTTCAAACACAGAGACAATACTCAAAGTCATTGTGCAACAACAAAACAGCCAAAGATGGTAGAGACAAAGAAACTAAGAAGCAGCATCAAAAGCAGGATAGAGCAGCGCAGCTTCTCTAGGCCCCTGTTACAAGAGTCACAAAACTTGTATTAAGCTACACTCCAGATTCTTTAATTGGAAGAGTTAAAGACGAGCTGCAAGATTTACCTGGTGAGCAGATTAGGCGGGATCTCAAAACTCCAATGAGACAAAAGTGTTCTAGGTAAGAACCTGAAGAATAGACTGAAATGGTCTGAATCTGGATGAAGTTACCAGTAGAGATAGTCTACGAGGGCCAGTAAAACTTCATCTTCCCTAATTTCCTTTTCAAAAAACCGGAAAAGAGGCGAAGAGGAAGATCACTTAGCAGGAGAGTAGTTAGTTTTACATCTTTTGAGGCTGGACAGAAACGAATGAGAAGGACAAGAAGAAGACTCAAGAAATGAAAGTAAAAATAGAAGAAGATATGAACAGAGAGAGACATACAAGAGAAATGACACAAAAAAAGAGACCCTGAAAAGACGTTCGAACTTGGAAGAGTATAAAACATAAACCCAATACGATCAAAGGCTCTACTGCAATATACAGGTTAGCTAGATGCTATCTAACCCACTAAAGAAAAGAACCCAAAGACGGAATGAAAAAAAAGACAACTCTAAAGAGAAACTATACAAAGGGCTAATGTTCAAGCATCACCACATGAACTTAGCATCTACCCAGGGTATATGTTAGAGACTGGTAAATCTTTAGCCATCCTATAAGCTAAACCAAGAATAAAGTCTTCTCTTTTACGCGATTTCAATCTGCTTCCTGAATGTTTCTACCCACTATAACCAGCTGTTCCACCATTAACAACACCCCCAATCTGCATCAGAGTTCCAGTAACTGCTGACTAACTCTGAGTCAAAGGCTGCTTCCGTGTTCCTTTACCATCATTCGCCATTATAAGCTAAGAAAACAAACTCAAACCAGCTTGGTGACTAACACCTTATTTCTATGTGCATAAACCTAAAAACTAACCCCGTTCCCCCTAAAGGCTCCCAATCTTCTTCATTCATCTGCAGTCTCAAGATTGAGCATGCGACGCAGTGTCATAGTAGCAGAGACAGTACTACGAAAAGGATTGTCACTAGATGAGGTTGGAGAAACCGGCGCAGACTTAACACCTTCACGAATATCAACAACAGAGTCAAGAATAGGAAAGCTCAATGATACTGTCCTCTTTTGCCGAAGAGAAAACTTAGGAATCGGTACAGAAGTAGCCGGAGGCGAGTTGGAGTAAGTAGGTCCTGCCCATAGCTCAGAGTACGAAAAGCTTCTCCTTTTGTCAACAAACTCACTAGAACACCTACGGATCTGTGAGCCTCTGCTGTTAGTAATTGGAATGGGACTGGATCTACCGCTTTCAAAAGATTGAGGATTAAACACCGGTAAAACGGACTTAGGAGAACGAGGAGACTGAACCTTAGGAAGAGCTCCTTTGGTTATAGGTGTTGAAGAAGTTCTCTTTGGTCTTGGAAGCAAACCAACTCCAGATTGAAAGGTTCTACAATTAATCTGCCTAAAAGTTTTCGAAGGAGCTGACTTAAAACGATCATTTCCAAGAGATCTCTTCCCATAATACTGATTCCTATGTTCCACTGCTACAATAAGCGTTTCCATTTCGAGTTCAACACTAAGAAGCTTTTCACTAAAGCAACACACACAAAGAACACTACTTGTTTGATCTGATCAAAGATCAAAACTTTTCACTTTCTCTCTTTCAATCGAAGCTCGATCCAAAGGCAAAAACAAACCAGAAAGCCTTGTGAATAACCTAGAAACAGCTTTTGAAGATCACAGTATCCAAATACCCAGCTCGTCTCGAGAAGCTGAAGCAAAACAGTATGCGAAAACACACTAAGTAAATCACCACATATACAAAGAAACAATCGGATCGTGGAAAAAGGAGCAAGCATGATAATTTTCATAGAGAAATTTCACCTTTCAAAAAGCCTCTTTGATTGTTTTGATCTGAGAGGAATATAAGACGATTCGCTTCAGATCATACAGAGGAAGAGGAAGAGACAGAGAAAGAGAGATGATTTCTTCTTCTATAGTAAGGAGAGGATCAGTGATGTATAGAAGAATATCTGCTAGGGTTTTTAAGCCTCCATGGAAATGAAAGATCCGATGGATCTGAGAAAATGAGGTTGAGAGAAAAATGAGAGAAAAATGAGAGAGAGCAGTTGTCTTAAGTAGGCAGGCACAGTTACTTCATGATTTTCTGCTCAAAATGAAATTACGTTATTACCCCTAAATAATATGTTAACTGACAATTTTGTCCTTCTCCATTACTGTTAATATCAGTTTTAAATACTAATGGTTAATTGGAGGACCTTTACGTGACATTATCTTTCACTAATTAATAATTTTATTTTCTTAATTGTAATAAAACAATAATAATACATTGACACTTCGGATATCGTTTTCTTTCTAATCTATCTTTATCAAATTCTGAAATTCTGCTTTTAATGGCTTCTGTTGTGATTTATTTAGAAAACTGAATAAATTGATTATGGACCAAGTACTCTCGGTAGGGTCTTCTAATGAGATATTGCACTTATTATCAAAAGATTCAGACACTGTATAGCTCCACAAAAGTGGAATCATAAACTATAACTGAAACCACTTACACGTAATAAATAACTCAATAATATCTGCCTGGAAATTCGGAAATTATTGCACTTCTTAATCATACAGATCCTAATAATACACTTGTTCCAAAAAAAAATAGAATGATGAATTCATGATCATCATGGTGACGATGATAACATCATGATCATGATATGACCACAAAGACATAAAGTAACTACAACCATGATAAGATGCTGATAAAAAAAGCTCACGAGGATGCTAATTTGCCAAATTTCACAACTCAAAAGCATTCTTCAACTGATAAAGACAAGAAGAAGTAGACTCAAGAACATACATCCTAAATAATTCATTGTCCTACAATCTTAGAACTAAGCCAAAATGCCCCGCAGATTCAATTATCTATCTAATCATCAAACAAAATCTCAATCAAATGCACAAGAACAATTGCAGAAACCTAAAGTCTGCATCGTTGATCTTTAAACACACAAACATGAGATACATATCAGATTAAAGCATAAACGATGAAAGCTCATTAAACGGGCAAGTAGCAAACAACAGGAGTATCTATGATGCAAATAAGGAACAGTCTACAAGAAAAAAAAGCATAAGATGAGTACCAACACAAGTAGCAGCAACAGGAAGCAGAGTAAAAATCAATCATCCGCTCCATCAGCCTTCCCCGCACCAAATGGATCATGATTAGGCCCTAATTCTTCTCCCATATGGCGTTGCACAAGCCGAGACAGATCAGACATAACCTTAGCCTCGCGCTTCGCCTTCTCCTCGTAGTTAAACATCGCCAATGCCCGTTTGTCTTCGGCACTGTAAACCTGGTTTTCCTTTCTAATACGAATAGCATTCATCCTTTGATGCCTACTTCCACTCATTACATAACCAAGATCCTCAAACTTCTGAATCTCTTCAGCATTAAGACCTACTTCTCCTCTACGTGGGATACGTTTACCTTGTTGCACATACTGTGCTATGGCGTCTCCTTCACCAGGTCTTAAAGCACCACCATAACTGATATGACCTTCAGCTTTAGGCAATGGCATTGGACCAACATCAGCTTCTTCTTCGTCTTCAGGAGCTAAAGATTTATTCTTTGATTCAATCATCTCTTTGAATTTCTTCAACTCCTCATCATCAAGCTCAGGATCCTTCACAGTTTCTTCTAGTTTTGCCTTCGAATCAGTGTCGTCGGAACCATCGCTTTCGGTTTCTGACTTCGTTTTCTTTCCCTTGCTTCGTCTGGAACTAGAACCCGAAGATTTCTTCCGCTTCTTGCTCTTTGACTTGGCCTCTTCATCCCCAGAAGACGAAGCACTAATCTCAGATTCCTCCGCTTTGCTATCTTCATCACTGCTTTCGTCAGAGTCACTGTATCTCGTCTTTCTCCTATGTCTTCGACTTTTCCTGCTGCTTCTGCTCTTCTTCTTCTTACTACTCTTCCTTCTTCGTCTCCTATCTTCCTCTTCAGAGTTACTTTCACTCCCTTCGGATTCACTATCACTATCATACGATCTCTTTCTCCTACGCTTACTCCTCGAGCTCTTACTCTTTCTCTTCCTCGATCTCAACCCATCAGATTCAGAATCCGATTCTGACTTCCCAGAACCAGATTTCCCTTTCGGATTATCATCTCTTTCAACACCGTTCCGATCCGGATTCTCGTCGGAGTTCTCATCGGAATCATGGTTCGGATCTCTAGGTGGACTCGGCGTGTTCTCCCAAAAGCAAAACCTCCCCGATTTCCTCAGCTTAAGCCGTTTACTCCTCCTATACTCCTCGTGACTCAATCCTTTTAACTCTTCATCGGAATCTGAATCAGATCTTCTTCCGTTTCGATAATCTCGATCCAAATAGCCTTGATTCTTCCCAAATCTCCTCGGAAGCGAGTTCATCGTCATTCTCGATCCCTAATTCACTCCTCCGACAACGATGCAAAGAAGAAAACAAAATCTTATCGAACGATTGCAAAAGTTAGGGCTTTGGGTCTAATATATGCGGCTTCTTTCTTATTTGGGCCATCACTAGGCCCAGTAAAAAAATGATCGAAGCGTTTCTTTTATATCATCATTCACCACCAAAAAACATTTAATTTATATAAAGCACCCAAATTTTAGTTAGATTCAATTGAGTCCTTCGCTAATCTCTATCCTTATCGTCTTCAGATGGGAAGTCTCTCCGTCTCCGTCGTGGCTTTGTCGCCGTTTCGGCCTCAGACACAGATATACCTCACAAATGTCAGTTATCGGACAAAGCTCAACTTGTTTAGTCTAAAACCGACAAGGATTTGCACGAAAATTGGAGGTTTGGGCGGGAATCGGAGAGAGCAGAAAGATTCGAGATTCGTCGATGAAAATGGCGTGGTTGATGACATGGAAGGTTACTTAGATCATCTTTCTCTCGAATACGACTCTGTCTGGGACACTAAACCCTACTGGTAAATCTCAATCAAATTTCCAAATCACTTTTTTCCCCCAAGTGATTTGTGTTAATGTTGACTCATATGTAATGATCGATTTGGTTTGGATTTAGTCTTGAGACTCTTGAGGAACCGTAGTTGTCTGAATATGGATTAGAGCTTAGATTGAGTTTGTTCATAGAGTCTAAATTCACTTCTTAGTGAACTAACCCTTGAAATCTTATCAGCTGTTTCAGTGATTTATGCTTATCCAGAAACTTGTTTGAATGCTATAAATCTCAAAATTTATTGAATTGCTGATACTAAAACATGTATAACTCAATTGCAAGTTTATAATCTGGGTTTTGGTTCTTCACTCTTTTTTAGAAGATAGAAGGACTAAGTTTGAATCTTTGTAAGCTTTAACATTCACCTCAGAAACTACAGCTTCGATTAGTAACCTTTGGATATCTATTTGCAAAGAAGAATTTTCCGGTTCTCAGTAGACATTTTTCGAGCTTACGGTTCTTCCTTTTCTTGAGATGGGGTTTTAATAAGCAATGGGTATATTTCTCAGGTGTCAGCCATGGACGATAATGTTAACGGGTCTATCAATCGTAGCATGTAGCTGGGCAATACTACATTCGGTCTTAGTTTCATCGCTTACGGTTGGTTTAATTGGCGCTTGGTGGTACATTTTCCTTTATAGCTACCCAAAGGTATGATTTTCTGCTTCTTCATCACAGGCCAAATGAATCTGATAACTGTTTGTAGCTTTAACTCAAGTCTGATAAAAAGTACATATCTTATTCTTCATCCAAAGTCCTTGACTTTCGAACAAATCTTGGTCTTGCTTCTGAGGTCTGATGGTTTTGTGTTCTTTGGGTTTCAGTCGTATTCAGAAATGATTGCTGAAAGAAGGAAAAGAGTAGCTGATGGTTTTGAAGATATATACGGCAAAAACAAGAGTTCATAGAAAGCTAAATTCCCATTCCAAGTCATCTCAATGTTCGAAATAACACTTGAGATTTATCGCATGAATCGATCTTTCTGTTTGTGTGTACAATAACATTCATGTATCCCTTTGTCTCAATTTAATTCACAGATGTTTGGATACAAAGATCTTCCATTTCAAAGATCCTATGTAGTGACCAAATACCCAAACTGAACCAAATAGATTCACATGAGAACAAGAGAATGATAATAAGATTAAGAATGATGAAACTCATGAAATAAGCAGAGAGAATGATGTCAATTGATTACAAAGCACACTGAAATCATAAAGATGAGTAACGAAGTCCCTTTCTTCTACTCGTACTGATAACGTTTACAAATCTTTTTCACGGACGATATGAAGTTTGATTGCGTAAACCAAGTTTTTCTTGCGCAAGAGTTCACACAAAATGCGATCTTTTTTCTTCAACTTGTTCCTCTCGCATATGCACATCCACTTTTTAATACACACACGTTGATCCTTCCATTTTGCTGTTTTCGCTTTGAATTCCCCAATTGAATCGATGTAGCAAACGTAATCTTGAAACTTCAAGCAGTAGTCTTTAACTAGTTGTGCATGAACCAACTGCATTAAAGGTACACAAAGCAAACAAAAATGTCAGCTAAAAAATGTTAAGTTACAAGCAATATGTTAAGAAAATCTATTGCAATTCTTACCAGCTCGTAGATCCTATTCTTTACGCCTGTCTCAAAATATACATTTGCTGGATTATCCAGATATGCCTCTGGATTCTTGATCTTGGCCTTTACTGTAAAAATCGCAAAGGAAACAACATTTCTATGTAAGCATCACAAAAATGAATCACTTAGTTAAGTAATGAAATGAAGCCAACATTTCCTTTACCTTTCTTACACTTTTTCCCAGGTTCCACAGAACAAGCGCTATCACTATTGGCATCCACATCTTCTTTTACTTTGGACTTTCCTGAAAAACCTCAAGAGACAAAGCAATTTTTACATAAACATAAGCATTACACAAATGATCAAAGTAGGGAAAGATAATGTATCTTTTACCTTTCTTCTTTGGTTTGACATTAGCATTTGTGTCTTCGCTATCTGGAAGATAAGAACTGTCACTGTTGGAGTTGTCTTCAACATCCATGTTACTAAACGCTTCGATATAATCACTGTCACTGTCTTCTTCATCAGAAGTCTCCACTTTCTTCTTTCCTGAAAAAAACTCAACAAACAAAACAGTTTTGTATATGTAAAACAACCACATGAAACAACTCTCAAGTGATGAAACAATAATGTCAAAACCTTTCTTCTTGGTTCTCGACATTGCATTGGCCATCTTGAATTCAGAACAAACACTGTCCTCTTCGTCATCAGAATCCTCCGCAACTTCCACTTTCGACTTTCCTGGTCAAGAGACAAAAACATCTTGTCTAAATTAAGCAAATACATCAAAACATCTCAAGTGATGAAAATAACCAACAATGTGTTAAACCTTTCTTCGTGCTTTTTGGGTTTGTATTGACCATAAATTCAGAATCAGTGTCTGTGCCTTCTTCACTGTCTAGAGAATGAACACTGTCCTCATTGTCATCAGAATCCTCAACATTTTCCTCTTTTGACTTTCCTGTTCAAGAGACAAAACACTTGTCAATACAAAGCAATCACACAAAACTTCCAAATGGATGAAGAAACAAAATGTGTTAAACCTTTGTTCTTGCTTCTTGGAATCGCATTGGCCATATCAGATTCAGAATCTGTGTCTTTGCTGCTTAGAGACCAAATACTATCTTCTTCTTCGCCATCCTCCACTTCAGTGACTGCTCTAATCTCCTTACATCCATCGCAGGCATAGATACTGACCTCATAAACATTGTGTCCATTGTACACGAATGTTAGAAAGTCTCCATCTTTGAGAGAGTTATCCTGAACGAATTTAGCCCATCCTCGTCCAAAATACACCTCTTCTTGCTTCTCCTTTATCTCTATAGCTACGTTCCAAATGCATCCACCAGAGCCACGGAGGATTGCGGTTTTGGGCAAAAGACATGGAAACTCATTGTAGTAGGAAATGGGAATCAGCTGCTCAATACAACAAGTTCAACACAAACTGTTAATTAACTTGAAAAGCCAACACTCAAGAGACAAGAGCAAAGACACAAAGTAGAGACTTTTAAATCCAACTCAGAAAGAAACCTCTCTCTGCAACAGAAGCTATCCACGCACACAAAAGGTTCGGGTTTTTTCAATAAAATCACATTTACGAGCCACTAAAAGCAACAGAAAGCTAAAACATACTTGTATCTACTAATCAAGTAACAAATCTGATTAAAAATTGCATCTTTAACAACTTTACCACTGAAAACAGAGTAAAGAATAAAAAAGGATGAAACAGAGCATAACACAAGGAAAGAAATATCTATTCAACAGACTGAATGTAGATAAAGCCAAAGAAACAAAACAGGATTTTGCAGAGTAAGAAGAGACCAAAAAACAAAGTTAAAGCTAAGGGAGAGAAAAACATATTACCAAAGAATCTGAGCTAAAATGGGAAATGAAAACTTTGAAGAAGCGTGGAGGAATATCATCATCATCAGCCATTGCAAAAGGAAGTTGAAAGTTTGAAACTATAAGAGAAAGAAGACAGACTCTTCAAGAGACAAAGAGAAGTGATAAAAAGAGCGTGAAGGAGAGACAAAAAGAGAGGTACGAATTTACAATTCTGATCCCTGAACAATTTTCAAAAGAACCCCATAATTTCTACTAAATTACGAAAAAGATTACTTTTCAGTCTTGAGTTTGAGACTTGACTGTACTCTGAAGTTCGATTTGACTGTACTTTGAAGTTCGACATGCGATTGTGATGCATTCATTAATTCTACAGTGAATTGCATAAACGGCTAAAATCCGAACCGAAACCGAACCGTAACCACAAAATCAATTAACCCAAACCGAACCGACAGGAAACAAGGGTAAAAATGTAATTCAGCAATAGTAATAGTCATGGTCAAACATATACATACAGTACGGTTTATTGATTCTTAACAAGAACGGATCGTTTAATCCGACGGCGATGCCAAGCGGAGGTAACGGAGTCAGTAACGGTGCCGTTAACTCAGGTTCCGGCGCCGGTAACGTTCCGATGTATAAGCCTTACCGTCACCTGAAAACCCTAGAAGGTCACACGGCGGCGATCTCATGCGTCAAATTCTCCAACGACGGGAATCTTCTCGCTTCAGCTTCCGTCGATAAAACCATGATTCTCTGGTCGGCGACGAATTACTCTCTGATTCATCGATACGAAGGTCACGCTCAAGGTATCTCCGATCTAGCTTGGTCTTCTGATTCGCACTACACTTGTTCCGCTTCTGATGACTGTACGCTTCGAATCTGGGACGCTCGAGCTCCGTATGAATGTCTTAAGGTGCTTAGAGGTCATACGAATTTCGTATTCTGTGTTAATTTCAATCCTCCTTCGAATTTGATCGTTTCTGGCTCGTTTGATGAGACGATTCGGATCTGGGAAGTGAAAACTGGGAAATGTGTTCGTGTGATTAAAGCTCATTCTATGCCGATTACGAGTGTTCATTTCAATAGAGATGGATCGTTGATTGTTTCTGGAAGTCATGATGGTTCTTGTAAAATCTGGGATGCTAAAGAAGGAACTTGCTTGAAGACTTTGATTGATGATAAATCTCCAGCTGTTTCTTTCGCCAAATTCTCACCTAATGGGAAATTCATACTCGTCGCGACTCTCGATAGTACTCTCGTAAGTTTTCTTGTTGGCTTAATCTGTGAATGAAATCTGGATATGAAATTGAAGAATGCAGAATATTTGGTGTATAATGATCACTTAGGTTTTGAATTTGCATCATGTTTGATTTAAGTAAATAATCAAACATTTATATAGTCTTTGATGGGTTCTTAGATTTGTCTTAACTGTTTGATACAGAACAAATGCAGAATCTGAGACTAATGGATTCTCTTGTAATGCTTATCTACTAATGGATCTATCTTTGATTGGACATGTTTGATTTGGGATATGAAGATGAAGTAAATAATCGAGATTTCATGTACTCTTTTGATGGGTTCTTGCATTTGTGTTCTCTTGTAATGTTTTCTCTACTAATGGATTTATCTTTTTGGTAAAAACAGAAGCTATCGAACTATGCGACGGGGAAGTTTCTGAAAGTATACACAGGACATACAAACAAAGTATTCTGTATCACATCGGCGTTTTCTGTAACGAACGGGAAGTACATTGTGAGCGGATCAGAAGACAATTGTGTGTATCTATGGGATCTTCAGCATAAAACTATACTGCAGAGACTAGAAGGCCATACAGATGCAGTGATCTCGGTGAGTTGCCATCCGGTTCAGAACGAGATAGCTTCGTCGGGAAATCATTTAGATAAAACTATCAGGATTTGGAAACAAGATGCTTGAGAAATCGCTTTGAACATGAATGCAATTGTATATAAATCTATGGAAACAGGAATGATTTAAGATATATCTAATGCAAATTTATTAATAAAATTCGTCTATCGCCCAAAACAACCTTAAATTTGACATATGATATATCTTCTTTCAGATTATCCAGAGGAAACCTACAACACAAAATTCAAACCTAATGTCTGTGGTGTATACTGAAACTCTTTTAACAAAAGACAGTCGCGCAATACTAGAGTCTTGAGCGCAATACTAGAGTCTTGAGTGGACTGTCGCTCCAGCTATTTTCCAAATCCCTAAACCATCAAAACATTCGCTATAAGAGATTTAATAACAAACACATAAGACATTGTAATTAATGTTTGGTCATCCAACACAAACCTCAAAAACCGATCGTTGATGCTGGACGTTCTAGACAGATCCGTCTAGTTAAGTTTAGGAAAGCCCTGCAAAAGAATTTCAATTTTTTTTTAAAGGGGAGTGTTTTGTAAACCATTGATGGTGGTACCAAATGAAGAGAGAAGATATACCAGAACAAGACTTCGGGCTGCTTCTTGGTTCAATCCAAAACCTATGAGCGTTAGCGAAGTTAAGTTGGGACAGGAGGTAGCAAATGCTGCAACGGTTGACAACTTTGTACCTGTCGCACATTGGTTACGCTTGAGCCAACCATGCAGGAGTTAAAGAGGAAAGTTTCACAGTGGACAAACTTTACCTGATGCAGGATAGTAGATACAGTTCTCTAAGAACAGATGTTTTATTATCGAGCGACGATTTTTAGTGAGCGTCCTTAATACATGCCCTAGTATAAATTTCCTGTCACTTGAAACACGGAATAATGCAAACAATGAGATGGAGAATTCATGAAATACAATGTTATGGTAAGGAACATTCAGGCACCTCGAAACAACTTACAAATTAACAATCTTCAGATCAGTGAGATTTGGACAGACTGACAATAGAGCGCATAAGGACTTGGTTCCCATCGATACGAGATTGTTAAGCTTCTCAAGAGATCCCTAGTTGAATGGAGAAAGATATTACTAAATCAGAAGATCAAATACTACCGATTTAATAAACGGTTTGAAACAGATGTCACTTGTACAAACTGGTAAATCAAGAAAATACCCATGATTAGAAAACAGTGAGACAAGACCAGAGCTTCTGAGTGAAGGTATAGCTTGACAAGCAACACGACCGAGTTTCAGGGATCTGCATAATAAACCATAAGAGATAATCACATAATACACAAGCATCTAGAAGGACAATAAACAGATTCGGTTTTATTGATGACAAAAGATCAAACCTGAGTTCCTTTCCAGCCCGATGAATCATACTACACACAACTTCATCATTAACGCACTTAGCCATTACCAAGTCGATATGAGCGTAACATAAAGGGTCCATAGAACATTTTTGGAACATGGTGCAGCACGCTGCAGCTCGGATAAGAGACTTTGTATCAAGCATTGAAAAGACCTGATTACACATTATAACACACATTATCTCTCAAGTAAACATAATCCTCAATTCCCCTCCCTATCCCCAAAAAAAGAACACAAATCGTTACATCTGATTACAAACGTAACTAAAAAAAGGAACAAATCCCTACAAAAATTGTACATTGTGTCCTTAATAACGCAGGTTACTTAGTTTGAAATTTCTCAAATTCTTACATGGATTTCATAATCAGGTGAAAGGGATTGTTCTTACTACAGAACAGTTCTATAAACCCCCTAACTAATGTACATTGTGTCTAAATCATCATCGTTCTCTATTGGATTTCATAAACGGAGGTCGTTGTTACCTTAATGGACCAAGACTTGTTATTGTAAAGAGAGGCTCGCTTCCGACAAAAGCGTTTGGTGGATTCGTTCAAAAGCAAAGCGAGTTCGCGAGAACTTGACCAAGCACTCGATCGAAAGAGCAAGCAATCGAAGTGGAAGGCGAAGAATCAGGCAACAAAAGGAAAGAGGAGATAATTGAATCGAAGTCGGTCTGGTTGAGATTCTGAGCAATAGGAAAGGAATTAGGGGTTTGTTGGATTGAAGAAGAAGAAGAAGAAACACCAAGGCAAGGTCGCTTAGGCTTTGGAGGTGTAGTCATGACGAGGACAAGCAAGAATGTTAGATTTTGAGAGCGGATTTCTCTCAAGCTTTTTGCAGAGTATTTATACGTGTGCCGCCTCAAAAACAAATATATATATTTTTTTGTACGGACATAAATCTGTTTTAATATTTGTAAAAAAAAAAAAAAATCTCCTGCAGAAAATATATTTGTTTAGCTAGCTGGTCATGATTTAAAAAAAAAAATCATCGGTTAAGTAGAGAAGTTTACAAGTTCAAAATAGTGATACGAATCACTTTGTTTTGTCAATAAATACTAATAACGATTAAACAAACACTAATCATAGTAAAATATGATCGCCGTAAATATCCTCGTCGGAATAATCATCTTCAACTCCATCGTCGTCCTCTGAGTCGTCGTCGTCCTCCGAAGAGTTGTCGTCCTCTCCATCGTCCTTAGTTTCCATCATCTCTATCAGCCTCAACTCTTCTTCATCGCAGACATTTGAACGCTTTTCTGAGCTGAATTTTACATAATAACACAAACCCCGTTTCTAAATTTTAATTACTCCAGATTAACTTCCTTTAATCAAATGATAAAAAAAAAAGCCTAAAAAGAGAAGTAATCGATGAAACCTTGTTACTGAAAAATCTGCCACAAATTTGACACCAGGTCTTTCTTCTTTCAGCTTCTCCAAAGGAAGACTACAACAAGAAAGGAGCATTTTGGTTTGTGCTACTCAGTTAGTCATTAGTACCGACTTGTGCTTCTTATAGGTCAAACCGTAACAATCTAAATAAGAAAATGAAGAATCAAATCAGTTACTTACTTTGGTTTGGAAGATCTTTTGCCCCCAGCGGAAGCTAAGCCGCGGTCATTTGAAACATCCTGTTGGAGAAGAAGAACAAGACGGTTATGGGTAAACCAAGTTACACCTTTCATCCATAGAATTTGGCATCGATTCTTTAAGAACTTACAATGTGTTGAATGGATTTGAAGTCTCCTGTGAGTAGTGAGTTACAGAATTCCAAGACTTCTTTCTGAAATATAATGCAACAACCAAGAGATTGTTATGATGAGATCATGACAATGATGCAACGACCAAGAGATTGTTATGCTTAATCTTTTACCTCCTCTAGCAAAGGGCAGTTGCGCAATATTAGAGTCTTGAGTGGACCATCTTTGCAGTTGATTCCCAAATCCCTGCCATCAACGGAAAAAATTCAGCCATGAGAAATTTCGCTTATAAAGTTTCTGCGGGAACATTTTGTTCAGGCAAACATGAACCTTAAAAAGCGACCCTTGATTGTAGGCGATCTGGACAGATTCAAGTACTTGAGTTTACGAGAACTCTGCAAAAGCATCCGAATATTTCTTTAGTATTTTGTAAAAATGCAAAGATGGTACCAGGAAACTCAAAAAGACCCATACCTCAGCAAGATTTCGGGACATCTGACCGTTTAGTCGAAAACGTATGAGCGTCAGAGAACTTAAATTGGGGCAGTTGGGCACAAACTCTACCAAGGCTGATCCTGTTTTAGTGTCCAATGTACCTGTCACACAGTAAGGTAAGCTTGAGCAAACCTGGGAGTAAACAGAAAGAAAGCTTCATGGTAGAAAAGCTTTACTTTGACAACCATAGTTCTCTAAGAACAGGTGCTCTATGAAGCGGCATTTTGTTGCCAGTGTCTTAAATAGCTGCTCAGATAGGATATACCTGTCACATGAAGCACGAAATAATGTAAAAAGTGAGAGAATGTAGCATAAGAATAAGCAGAAATTTTAAAGTCAAACGACACTGAAGTAACAAAATAATTGAAATTCGAAAGCATAGAATATGACACTTTCAGACAAAGAAAAAGCAATATGGAAATGGAGAAACTCTGGAAATCCAAAATAAATAAGCCGGCACTCCAAGACAACTTACAATCCAACAATCCTCAGATCGGTGATATTTGAACAAACTGACAATGCATCGCATAAGGACTTGCAGTTCATCGGTCTGATATTGTAAAGCCGTAGGCTTCTCAAGCGACTCCTAGTTGAATGGAGAAAGAAGATAACAAATTAGAAGCATAAGAAGATACCAAATTAGAAGCATAAGTGCACATTAAATAGAACAGTAATTTCTCAAGCCAACGAGTGAAATCATTTTCTGTGTATGGTAGTGATATAGATTCTTAATAACTTTTAATTTTTAAGTACACATTTGAAGGGATTTGACAAGATTTCAAGATATTGAACAAGAGGATTTTCTCTTGATTCTGCCTAAGCATATAACAAATGAGATTTAAGAAAAAGCGGGCATGATGAGATAGTATTGGGATTTTATTTTTCCTGTTCTAGTTCGTACCACTCTATCATTCAAAACCATAACCCTATTTCTACATCTCAACCTTAACTCCATTAGGTAGGTTTAGACTGGACAAGGCACATTGAAATAACAAGTTTGATATCAAGCCAATACCCAATAAAACCGTGGTTATATGATAACGGGGAAAGACAAGATCCGGTAAGCAGAGATGCAAGAGAATCAGATCCAGCTGGGCGAACAACACGACCAAGATTGAGTGATCTGCATGCATAAACAAAACCCCTGAGAGATAATGACACAGACCAAGTTCAAATACAAAAGCTAACAGATAAAGCAGATTGTTCTTTCGTCTCATTGGAAGCATATTTTGTTGCTTAAAGACACAAAAATTCACCTGAGTTCCTTTCCAGCTCGATGTATCATAGTACACACAACTCCATTATCAGCATGTTTAGCAGCCGTTGTCAAGTCGATGTGGGAGTAACATAAACGGTCCATGGCACATTTGTTGAACATGGTACAAGAAGCCGAAGCTTGCATCAGAGATTTCGTATCAAGCATCGAAAACACCTGAATAACAAATCAATCATCAAACACAGTACCATGAAAAACCACTCAAGATAATCAAAATGGATTCAATAGAGTCCTCGATTGCTTACAAATCCCTAAATTCAATACAAAAGCATTTCTCAGATTTTCAGAAATTCCCCGATTCGTTGTTTACCTTAATAGTGAGTTCGGGAGGGAGGAACCATGAGTTAGAATTGTGAATAGAAGCTCGTTTACGGAAACACCGTTTAGTGGAATCGAGAAGAAGCGAGGCGAGCTCGAGAGTGCGATCGACGAGACGATCCTGATCGGAGACATCACCGGAAGCGGAGGCGAGAGCTTTATCGAGCACTCGATCGAAGGAGGAGCCAATGGAGATCGGAGAGGAATCCGGAAACGAGAGGAGCGACGAGATGATCGAATCGGCGTGGCTATGGTTGAAGGAGGTGACGGAATTAGGGTTTTCGTTGGGGATCGGAGAATCATCCATGGTTGAGAGATTTTCTTCCATTTCGCAGAGTAATAAATAGTAACCTGTCTCCAAATTTAGGGGTTTTTTTTTTTTTTAAACGTAAAAATTTGATGAATGTTATGAAATGTCAATAACGAGTATTGATTATTCGATACATAAACCAAAAAGAAAAGCCAGAGATTAATTAGTGATTAACAAGTCTTAATTAGTGATCCATATCAGCATCAGCATCAGCATCATCATCAGAATTCTTCCCATTTGTTGTCTTAAGAAGGTAAGCCACGAGAAAGCCTTTCTGCTCTGAATTTCACAACAACAACAACAAAAAAACCCTTTTTGTTTAATTCGAATGATTAATATTTTTAAAAAAATACAATATTAGCAAACAAAATAAATGGAACCTTGATAATGTTGTTCTGAAATCTGCCACAAATTTGACTTCTGGTCTTTCTTCTTTTAGCATCTCTAGAGGAAACCTAACAAAACAATAATTACCATAACAATGGAATATTATTTACTCTTTGAGTTATTCTAAGAAAAACCACAAGTGAACAAATCAATCAGTTACTTTGGTTTGAGTGCTCTTTTGCCGCCATGAGATGACAAGCCTTGATTACTCGAAATGTCCTATTGGAGAAGAAGATTATTAGTAGTAGTAAACAGAGTAATACCTTTCATTTCACACAGATTATTAACCATAATTTTCTGTAACAACTTACAATGTGCCTAATGAATTCGAAGTTTCCTGTGGATAGCGAGTTCAGAAACTGCAAAACTTCTTTCTGAAAAATGTTGCAATTTCAAAAGGTTAGTGAGTGTGAGATTAAGATTATGATTCAACAACTAAAAACACTTGTTATGTCTTTTGGTTTCTTTACCTCATCTAGAGAAAAGCAGTCACGCAGTATTAGAGTCTCGAGTGATTGGCTTTCAAGCTATCTCCCCAATCCCTACCCCCATCAAAAATATTAGAAGAAATCTTGCTAAAGAAAAGAATCAATATAAGGAAATAGCTTTATTAACAATTTGTTGAGGCAAACATCATAAACCTCAAAAATCGACCCTTGATCGTAGTGTTTCTAGACAGATTCAAGTACTTAAGTTTACAAGCACTCTGCAAAAGCATACAAAACAAAAAAATGGATTTTGGTAAAAGCGTATAGATGCTACCAAGTACCAACCGAAGAAAGAAGAAATGCCAGAACATAGTACCTCAGCTATGATTTGGGCTGTTGCATCTTTTACTTTAAGACCTAAGATTGTTAGCGAGGTTACGTTCGGGATGTTGGTCAAGAACTGTACCAAGGCTGGTGTTTCTTCTCTTGATCTAGCTGTCACAACACAAAAAGGTAAGCTTCAGTATAAACAAAAAGGAAAGCTTCAAATTGGAAAAGATTTCTTACGTGGGCAACTATAAATCTCATAGAAGAAGTGCTCTATGAAGCGACAGTTTTTATTCATTGAGTTAAGTTGATGGTCAGTTAGTTTATACGTATCACATGAAACACAAAATCGCGTAATACGTGAGAGAAGTGTTCCACAAGCAATATGTTAAGGAACATCGAAAAAGAAGGAAACATATAACTTTCTGAGATTCAAGACAACTTACGTTCCAACAATCTTCACATCAGTGATATTTGAACAAGCTGAGAAAGCAGCAACGGAGGACTTCTCATGCAGATATCCGATGTTGTAAAGGTGCATGCTTCTCAAAAGTATTTCTTAGTTCAATGAGAAAAAAATGACACCGAATTAGAACAAAAAATATCCAAGCAAGAAGTAGTGACAATTGAAAGGATTCAACAAGATTTTCAAGATACTAATACGACAAGGCAATACCCAATAAAACTATTTGATAGTGGTAGAAGCAAGCTCCTGTAAGCAAAGGCTTAGTAGATTTATCCGCTTCAACATCACCAAGTTCAAGGAATCTGCATACATAAACAAAAACCCTGAGACATGAGTACAAAACAAGCATCTAGAACCATATATGGTTTCTTGAATTACAAAACATCACCTGAGTTGTTTTCCAGCCCGATGGATCATGGTACACACAACTTCTTCATTGACGTTTTTGGCAGATGTTGTCAAGTTGATGTGAGAGTAACATGACGGTTCCATGGCATACTTGTGGAACATTGTGCAGCATGCCATCGCTCGCATTAGAGACTTTGTATCGAGCATCGAAAATATCTGAATATATGCATTAGAGACATAGTAAGTGAGACAGAGAAAACATCTTAAGTGAGGTTTTGTCAATTTCTTAGATAGACAACGAGATTAGATGGGAGACATAAAAACACATCCATAAAACCCATTAAGGAAAAACATTGTCTAAAAATCAGTACTTTGAGAACTCTCAATTTTTAAACATTGAGGCCATGCATAATTGAGAGTCCATCAAAACCCTAAAAGAACTATCTCACGATTCAATAACGCAAGTGCGTTTAACCTTAGTGGTGAGTTCCTGAGGAAGTGGCCAGAAACTGAAATTCCAACCAGTAGCTTGGTTCCGAAAGAACCGTTTAATAGACTCGTGAAGAAGCGAGACGAGTTCGAGAGTACGTTCGGAGACATCACCAGAAACTGAGGCAAGAGCTTTATCGACCGCTCGATCCAAGGATCGGCCAGTTGAGACCGGCGAGGATATAACGAAGCAGATGAAGCCGGAAACGAGACTAAAGCAGAGAGAATCAAATCGAAGTCGTTTTGATTGGAACTTGGAGCAACAGGAAGAGAACTAGGGTTTCGGATTGAGGAAGAAACCTCATGGCGAGGTCGCTTAGGGTTTGAAGCGTCCATGACAAGGAATATGCTTATAATTGAAGTAATTCGGATCGATGCTTATGTTCCGAGTCTTTGAGACAAGAGTATTATTATATTATTTATAGGTCATTTACATCCGACTTAGGTTTTTAACAACGAAATTGCATGTTAGTTGTTAAGATTTGATTGACATAACCAAAAAGGAATTAATTAAAATAATTGAAATTAATTTGATGGATTAATTGGTTACTCAAATAATATAAAAATTAGGGTTTGGGTATAGTACATTGGAGAAATTTATTGTTTAGCAGACAGAAATCTAAAATCAATGAATATAAACCAGAATGCAATGTCCCTTTGGGGAGCGACGAGATAATCAAATCGGTGTGGCTATGGTTGAAGGAGGGAACGGAATTAGGGTTTTCGTTGGGGATCGGAGAATCCATGGTTAAGAAATTTTCTTCCATTTCGCCGAGTATATCTTATAAATAGTAACCATCTTCCAAATTTACGGGTCTTTTTTTTGTCAATGTAAAAAATTGATTAATAATGTTATGAAATGTTAAACACAAAATGTAAACAAATAATTAGATTATTCGATACATAAACACACAAAAAGCCATAGTAGTAATACTAATTAGTGATTAAAAATTCTTAATTATGATCCTGATCGACAATAAAGTCGGCCATTTCATCATCAGAATCATTCTCTGCAAACCCTACTATTACATCGTCATTATCCTCTGCATAATTCGTCTCATTGTTGTCTGAAGATGTTTGGCCACGAGAAAGCCTTTCTTCTCTGAATTTCACCACAAAAAAAAAAAAACCATTTTGTTAAATTCGAATAATCACAAAAATATTAAGAAACAGAATATATGGAACCTTGATAATAATAAGGATTTGGTGAAATTTGCCACAAATTTGACTTCTGGTCTTTGTTCTTTTAGCATCTCCACTGGAAACCTAACAAAACAATAATTACCACAACAATGGAATATTAATTACTCTCGGAGTCATTAGTAGTGATCTAAAAATCACATAAGTGATTAAGTGAACAATCAATCAATTAGTTACTTTGGTTTGGATGAATTGGTCGTACCGCATTTGATCTTGTCCCGGGTGAATTCTTTTGCTCTCTCAACCTCTTTAGGTGCTTTCTTCAGAAGAACACCTTCCTTCTTCTCTAGGATCTCAAGGGTCTGAGGAAGAACAACAACTATACAATCAAGAATTTACCAAAAGAAGCATTCAAAAAAAGAACAATAAAGTAATATGAATATTAATTATCTTACACATGAGAGTGCCTAATTTCAGATGACACAATAACATCTATATTATTACAAATTTCTAGTTTCATGAAAAACATAAACCATAAGCGAAGAGAAGACACATGACTCCCAAACAGAGAGTTCACGAAAAAGAGCCAATCCTCAAACCCTCAAACCTCAAGAATCGCAGGCATTGAGACCCGAAGCTATCTCGACTCAAGCTCCAAACTGACTCAATCACATAAGGACACTCGCAGTCACCAAACCAACAGACCCCAGGAACCTCCGAAACCCTAACAGGACCCACCGACAGGTCTAGAGAAAACCTCCATCGCACCCTTCCCGTATTCAAAGGATGGAGAACGACGGAAGAAAAAACCACCTAGAACCGCCAACCGAAACCCTAGAGCCACCATACCTGCACCGCAGACATGCCGTCAGAACCAGCGAGAAAATATAATAACAAAATTTACAAATATAAACATCTGATTGAGTGACAAAATTTGGATTAGTTAGTGCTCAAATATCTTAGTAAAGGAAAAAAAATCACATCTACAACAAAACACTAAGAACAGGGAAACACAGAATACATAGAAGGCACAAATAACAACCTAACAACACAAAAGAAAGTGAAGAAAAATCACATAAAGTTAGCTAAACCCAAGGAATAGACTCACATTCTTGTTATATATATTTAAGAAAGTATAAAAATAGTGGCTAGGGTTTTCTTGACCTCATAATTTTGCATATGGGTCACGAAACAAATGAAAACTAATTTAAAATGAAGCCCAACTACTCAAAACTACATATATAACGCAAAACACGTAATTGGCCCAAATAATTTTTTAATGGCAATGGTACGTAATTATGTCGATTTTATTAAGAGTACCCATGTAATCAACCACTCTCAAATTCATGAGAAGCCGCCATGTAGGACAATTTACTTCACATATAATATAATAGAATAGATGTATGTTCATCATTCCGATCACATTTGAATTTTAATCCATGAATCACATGCGAAGTCGCTTGTCTCTACGCTTTATATATTAAAAATGACACACTTCCAAAACGCTGCGTTAAGGAACCATTCACAAAAGTCCATTGCGTTTTGGAGCTGAGATTTTTGTGAGAAAGTGGAAGGTAATGAAAAAATATTTGAATTTTTTTGTAGGAGAATTGAGGTAGAGAACTTTGATGATGGTGATGGAAAAAATTCATGAATCAATGATTGAGAGAATGTAACAATATTTAAAATTCAACTACAACTTCACTTAGACGAAAAAAAGCATAACAAACACAAATTGTAATTCCTGAACATTGATGATAATGATGATGGGGATGCAAAAATTGCCGTAAATGTGCGAATGGATTTGAATGCCATAATCTAACAAAAATCAAATGTATCCTTCCTAGACCATAAAAATAGGACCATGATCACAAGTTACAGGTCGTCGTCATCGTCCTCCTCCTCAGACTCACTGTCGGAAGAAGAAGTATATTCCGAGCTGAATTTTACAAACAAAAACAAATCATTTAAATTCATCTCCTAATAAATCATTTAAAGCCTAATTTAATCACAAAATTATAATCAACCTTGATGATGATGAAGATGATGATGACGAGGAAGATGATGATGAGTACGATGATGAAGATGACGAAGACGAAGACGGTGATCTAAAAACTGCCACAAATGTGAGACCTGGTCTTTTTTCTTTCAGCTCTTTTAAAGGAAACCTACAACACACAATATAATTAACAATATAAACCGGTTAACGTCAGTAACCTAGTTATGATTTACCATTTGACAAATTATAAAACAAAATCTAAAAAAGCAGTTACTTAGGTTTGTAACATCTGATGCCGTAATTATTCAATCCATGGGTACTTGAAACGTCCTATTAAAGAAGAAGAAGGTTATGAGTAAACAAAAATCAGACTTTTACCCCAAAAAAAAAAAAAGTACTTCCTCCTTTCCGCAAAGATGAATTTCCTCTCTTAAGATTAAGAACTTACAAAGTGTCGAATGAATCTTAAATGTCCTTTGAGTAACGAGTCCAAAAAATGGGAAACGTGTCTCTGGATATCCATGAAGTCAAACGGGACTGATCAGTATTGTGTTTGTGACATTAAGTATGAGATGCAAAAACAACAAGAAAGCAAAAAATTTATTACGTTAAATTCCGCTTACCTTTTCTAGCGATAAGCAATCCCGCAATATCAGAGTCTCGAGCAGAGTGTCTTTGCAGTCATATCTCACATCCCTACCATTAGAAGAAGAAAAAATCTCTAAGCATAAGATAATTTTAAATTTAGGGAGAATATCATATCATTAATGTTTTCTCAAAACGACATGAACCTCAAAAAGCCTCCATCGATTTCATATGTTCTAGATACATCCATGTACTTAAGTTTATGAAGACCCTGCAAAAAAGAAGGCATCCCGATATTTTTGTAAGACATAGTTGGCCACAAATGAAGATAGAAGAGATACTAGAAAACCAAAAGTGCCATACCATAATAAGACGGTAGGCGTCTCTGTCATTTATTTTGAAACCTATGAGTGATAGCGAAGTTATATTGGGCCACTTCCTCCAAAATGACGGAAAATATAAAAAGCGCGATTCACCTGTCACATGTTCAGGTAAGCTTAAGCAAACATGGGAGGAAAACAAAAGCAAAGCTTTCTTGTGGAAAATCTTTACCATATCCATTATCTTCTTTCTCTATGAATAGATTCTGGCATCCTCTTGGGAGGCAATCTAATACCTTATTAACTTCACCAAAATTCCTGTAAAAACGAAATATGGCAGATAGTGAGAAAATGTGATAGGTCCCAATAAGTCTTTAAATACAAAAGGAAACAAAGAAATCGTTCACCAATCCTACAAACTAGGAAACATGAAGAAATGAGAATGGGGGGATCAATCCCATACAACTAAGGAAATCATGAAACGTGATTCTTCTTTTCTCTTTAACAACCGTTCGGTTCACATCAAAATGTATAGTGAACTATATGCTATAGACTTCGAAGTCGGTTGGTTGGAAAGGCAGAAAAGGGAACTAGGCAGATATGGGTTTGGGCATTCTGGGTTTTCTATGGTGTAGTTCTTTGGTGATTGAATATATTCTTGAATCTTATCAAAATGCTACAAAAGGAACTTGGTGAATCCAAAATTCACGGACATAGAAGTAAAAATGAATTTAAAAAAAAAAAAATGAAAGCATAGATGATGGAGAAATCATGAATTTCAAACATAAAGGAACTTGGTAAAGCAACAGGGTACGCGCTTACAATCCAACAATCTTCAAATCGGTTAGATTTGGGCAGGCTATCAACGCGCCACTTAAGGACTTCTCGTTCATCCATCGACTATTATAAATGTGTAGGCTTCTCAAGAGATCCCTTTTTCAAATGGAAAAAGATAATAGCGGATTAAAATATATATACAATGCCATAGAAAACACTAACCAATAACCTATTTCTATGTATGGTAAGTCAAATAGTATAGGTAATCAAGCCAATACCGTTTAAAACCTTGATTATTGTATAGTGGGGCAAAACAAGATCCTGAAAGCAAAGATGCCCTAGATCTATCATACGGACGTGCAATGCGACCAACTTTAAGGGATCTGCATGCATGATAAAAAAAAATGGAGAAAATATAAGCAAAAACTGCCAATAGGTAAGACACTTGCATCTAGAAGATAAGCAGGGATAATAAACAGATTCGGTTTTCGAGAAGACACAACATCTTACCTGAGTTCTTTTCCGGCATGAGAAAGCATCCTCTGCACAACTGTTTCATTAACATCTCGGGTTGTCAAATCTATGTGGGAGTAACATAAAGGGTCCATGGCACATTTCTTAAACAAGGTGCAAGAAGCTGAAGCTTGCATCAGAGATTTTGTATCAAGCATCGAAAACACCTGAAGAATCCCATTTATAAATAAATACACATCATTCAAGAGAACACATCCTCAAATTCTCCTCCCACAAAAGGAACACAGATCATCACACTAATCAATATATTATAGGCAAAGGAAAATGTCAAAATTTGGTTACATTTATGGAACATCATTCAATTGAAGTAGAACATGACATCCTCAAAATCTCAGATTCCTCTCAATTGCTTACAATTTATATGGAAATAATACAGAACACATCATTTCGAGAAGAAGAAACAAAAGCCCTAAAACAATGAAATCAGGTTTCGAAGCGATTTGATACCTTAACAGTAAGGTCATGATACAGTGGCCAGGAATTGGTATTGAAGAGAGTAGCGTATTTTCGAAACCACTTTTTGGTGGAATCCTGAAGAATCGAGGCGAGTTCTAGTGAACGAACAGTGATACGATCCTGAACGGAACCATCACTGGAGGCTTCGAACATTTTCTCAAACACTCTATCGAAAGAGGATTCGATGGAGAGCGACGAGGGTAACGAAGGCAAATCCGGTAACGAGAGGAACGAGGAGATAATCAAATCGAGGTGGTTTTGGTTGAAACCAGGAACACTGGGGAGTGACTTGGGATTAGGGTTTTCGTTTTCACAACAAGGGACTTGGCGAAGTCGCTTGCTGGGTTTTTGAGGCTCCATGACCAGAGAACGTTAGAGAAGAGGAAATGATCGCACTCTCTAGGCTTTTATATTATGGGGCTCAATAACACAAAAACTAGTTTTATACTTTGAAACCTAATCATTTGCCCTAATTTTAGTGGATTAGATTAAACCACATAGCCCTTAATACAAATGTGACACTTCCAAAACGCGGCTGCGTAAAACGTAGCGTTTTGTAGTTGAGAGTTTGAATTTTGGACAATCGGTTCAAATTGAAAATGGACCAAACCGAACCGAACTGGAAACTCAGTAAACAAAATCATTGATTTGGGAATTAATCAGAATTTAGAAATGTTATGTTCATATTCTGATCACATTTAAATTTAAACAAGACAAAGAAAAAAATAAAAAATAGAGCCCATGATTCTACCTATGATTTACATTTACTCCATTGTTTTTTTTCCGACCAAAACTTTATCACAAGTAGTCGTCGTAGTCTCCTGACCTGAATTTTACAAACAAAAAACAAACCATTTAGATTAATTTCTTTAAAACACAAAAAAAAAAATAAGAGCCTAACTAATCACAAACTTATTATAATTAACCTTGACGATGAAGATGACGATGATGATGTAAAATCTGCCACAAATGTGAGACCTGGTCTTTCTTCTTTCAGCTCTTCTAGAAGAAACCTACAACACACAATAATAACCAATATAAACCGGTTCGTAATGATTTACACCATTTGTCAAATTGTATAACAAAATCTATAAAAAAAGCAATTACTTTGGTTCGTAACATCTCCTGCCACCATTAACTAATCCGCGTTTATTTGAAACTTCCTATTGAACCAGAAGAAGATCATGAGTAAACAAATATCAGATTTCTACCCAGAAAAACTAGTAATTTCCTCTCAAGAACTTACAATGTGTCGAATACATCTCAAATGTCCTCTGAGTATATAGTCCAAAAACCGGCAAACCTTTGTCTGGATATCAGTGATTCAACGGGTCAGTATTGTGTTTGTGATATTAAGAATGGGATGCAAAACCAACAAAGAAAACAAAAACTTTATTATACATGATAAACTCCATGTACCTCCTTTAGCGAAGACCAATCCCGCAATATCAGAGTCTCGAGCAGAGTGTCTTCACAGTCATATCTCACATCCCTACCATTAGGAAAAACAAAAAAAACCTCCAACAATAAGAAAATTTTAAATTTAGGGAGAATATCATCATCATTAGTGTTTTTCTCAGATGACATTAACCTCAAAAAGCTTCCATCGATTCCATATGTTCTAGATAGATCCATGTATTAAGTTTACGAAGACCCTGCAAAAAAAGCAAGACATATAGTTTGGCCACATATGAAGATAGCAAAAATACTAGAATACCAAAACCGCCATATATACCATGATAAGAAAGTAGGCGTCTCTGTCATCTATGTCGAAACCTATGAGCGATAGCGAAGTTATATTGGGCCACCTCCTCCCGAACGAACACGATGACGAAGCATATGAAAAGCCTGATCTACCTCTCACACATTAAGGTAAGCTTAAGCAAACATGGGAGGAAAACCAAAAGCAAAGCTTCCTTGAGGAAAACCTTTACCAGATCCAATCTCTTTCTCTAAGAACAGATGCTGACATTCTCTTGAGAGGTAATCTAATACATCATCGAGTGGATCAACATCACTGTCACGAAAAAACACAAAATTTTGCAGAAATTGAGAAAATGTGACAAAGCTTTCTTGTTAGACCGGCGTAGGACCATTAAAACTAGCCTAGGAGGTACTTGGTAAGCAACAGGGTATGCGCTTAAGGCCGACTTACAATCCAACAATCTTCAAATTTGTTAGATTTGAGCAGGCTGACACAGCACCACATAAGGACTCATCGTCCAACCATCGATTATTGTAAATGTGTAGGCTTCTCAAGAGATCCCTTTTTGAAATGGAAAAACATAATAGCAAATTAAAAGATATACAATACAATGCCATAGAAACCAGTTACCAATTTCTATGTATGGTAAGTCAAATAGAATAGGCAATCAAGCCAATACCCTTTAAAATAATGGTTATAGGATAGTGAGTCAAAACAAGATCCTGTAAGCAAAGATGCCTTATATTTATACGGACGTGTAATGCGACCAACTTTAAGGGATCTGCATGCATCATCAAAAACAGTGAGACACTGCGAATAGGTAATACACTAGCATCTAGAAGAAAGGATGGATAAATAAGCAGATTCGGGTTTCGTGAAGACACAACATCTCACCTGAGTTCTTCTCAGGCACGAGAAATCATCCTACGCACAACTACACTATCAACATTTCCGGTTGTCAAGTCGATGTGGGAGTAACATAAAGGTTCCATGGCACATTCCTTGAACAATGTGCAACAAGCTGAAGCTTGAATCAGAGATTTTGTATCAAGCATCGAAAAGACCTGAACAATCCCATCAATAAACACAGTAACATGAGACAAAAGGAACACTATTCAATATACGCAAAGGAAAAGGCCTCAAATTTGGTTACAACGTATCCTCAAAGGCCAAACAATGCATAATCTATAAGATTCCTCAAAATTGCTTACAATTTATATGGAAACAGAACACACATCCTATAAACACCCCTTTTAAGAAGAAGAAGCAGCAGCAAAAGGAACAAAGCCCTAAACCATGGTATCTAGATTCCACAAAGGAATAGTAAGTAAGTTGGCGATTTGATACCTTAACAGTGACCAGGAATTGGAATTGAAGGGATTGGCGTATTTTCGAAACAACTTATTGGTGGAATCCTGAAGAAGCGAGGCTAATTCTAGTGTACGAACAGTGAGGCGATCCTGAACGGAATCATCACCGGAGGCTTCGAACAAGCACTCTATCGAAAGAGCATTTGATGCAGAACGAAGGGGATAAGTAAGGCAAATCCGGTAACGAGAGGAACGAGGAGGTAACCAGATCGACATGGTTTTCGAAGAAATCAGTAACATTGACTGAATTAGGGTTTTGGTTTTGGCTAGTGGAGGAAGAAACACAACAAGGGACTTGGCGAAGTCGCTTGCTTGGGTTTTGAGCTTCCATGACCAGAGAACGTTTACACGAGAAAGATCGGAGTCTCTAGGCTTTATAAGGAAACCATTCACACACACACACACACAAAAAAAAGACAGTCACAAAAACGTTGCGTTTTGGAAAACAAGTACAAAACGCATCGTTTTGGAGTTTAGAGTTCGGTTTGGTCCGACGTCTCAGAACCGAACGGTTCTTCAAATTGTTTTAATATTTTGTGACAATGAGACATTTTAATGAAAACTATAACAGAGATTATGGGATTAATTATAAATTAATGTTCCATCATTCCGATCACATTTGAATTTAAACAAGACAAAGTAGAGCCCATGAATCTACCTACGAATCTATGATTTACATTTACTCCCTCATTAACGATGTTTTCTTAACCCAAGTCTACGTCTTCCTCCTCATCGTCGTCTTCCTCTTCATCGTCGTCCTCCTGGCTGCTATACATAGACCTACCGGAAGAAGTAGTATCGTCTGAAATTGAATTTAGCTCTCCTGAGCTGAGATATTAACAAACATACGCAAACCATTTATATTCAATAACATTGCAGAAAAAAAAACGAAAGCCTAATAAACAAAACTAGTTACTAAAGTGATGAACCTTGATGGTGATGGTGATGGTGATGGTGATTCAAAAATTGCTACAAATGTGAAACCTGGTCTTTGTTTTTTCAGCTCCTCAATAGGAAATCTACAACACACAACAGTGTTAATATATATAGATAATTAGAAGAAAAAAAAGATTTAAATGAACAATTTGTAACAAAAAAAAAGAATGAACAAACCAATCAGTTACCTTGGTTCATAAGTCTTCTTGCCTCCTTCAGAAACTAAACCTTCGATGCCTGATATGTCCTATTTGGAGAAAACGAAGAAGACAGATTATGAGTTATACAAAAATTTACTTGTTTCATAGGCAAATTTACAATAACAACTTACAATGAGCCGAAAGGATTTGAAGTCTCCAGCGAGTAATGAATTCAAAAACTGCAAAACTTCTTCCTGAATTCCAATTTTCGGTCAAAACTCACTTGTGTAACATTAAGAAAACAAATACAAAACTAAAACAACTTGTTGTGTTTTATATCCTTTACCTCCTTCAGATCATAGCAGTTTTGCAATATTAGAGTCTCGAGTGGACTGTCTTTGCAGCTAAGTCCCAAATCCCTACCATCAAAATCTCACGCCATAAGAAATTTGACAAATACTTAAAGATATAATCATTAACGTACAGAATGACATGAACCTCAAAAAGCAACCGTTAATTTGAGAATAAGACAGATTCATGTACTTCAGCTGACGAAAACCCTGCAAAAGCATCCCAATATTTTATGGTTTTATAAAAACATACAGATGGTAGTGTACCAAATGAAAATGAGAAGAAACACCATGAAAAACAGGAGGAGCCATACCGTAATGATAACTCGGGCTACTGCGTCATTTACCCCAAAACGTAGGAGCGTTAGCGAGGTTAAGTTGGGGCAGTTACCCACAAACTCCACCAAGCTTGAATATGCTGTAGAGCCTATACAACCAGTTACAAAGTAGGTCACATTGAGCAAACATCAAATGACATCAAATACAAAGGAAAGCTTTATAGTGGAAACATTTACCCACTAGAATATAGTGCTCTATGAACAGGTGCTCGATCAAGCGACAATTTCTCGTCAGTAACCCTAACTTCTCCAGTGGATTAATCGTATCACCTGAATCACTAAATAATACAAAAAGTGAGAGAATCAACCATAAGGAATCAGCAGAATTTAAAGTGAGCAGACATTGGAGTAACAAGAACAAAAAATCAAGCATAGAAGATGACGCCTCCAGGCAAAGTAAGGGGAAGCAACCATGAAAAGGAGAATCATGAATTTCAGGGGACCCATGACAACTTACAGTCCAAGAATCTTCAAATCTGTGAGATTTGAACAGTCTGCCAATGCAGCACATAAGGACTTGAAATCCAACCGTACGAGATAGTAAAGGTGTAAGCTTCTCAAGAGACCCCTAGTTAAATGGAGAAAGATAGTACCGATCAGAAGATCACGTACAGTTGTTAACTGAAAGCAAATACTCAAGCGATAAGAACTGGTAAACCTTATTCTCTATATCGTTGTTTCAGACAGGACAAATCAGATTAAAACAACAGGTATGGTACATAAATTATCACTAGTATAAATTGGTAATCAAGCTAATACCCAGCAAAACCATGATTAAAAGATAATGGGGCAAGACAAGATCTTGTAAGCAAAGATCCAGCCCCAGCTGAGCGAAAAATACAACCAAGTTTGAGGGATCTGCACGGATAAACGAAACCTGAGAGATTAGTACATAGACCAAGTTCCACCACAGAAGAAGATAACATAGAAATACAAAATTTCACCTGAGTTCTTTTCCGGCCCGATGGATCATAATACACACAACCCCATTATCAACATGATTGGCAGACATTGTCAAATCGATGTGGGAGTAGCATACACGGTCCATGGTACACTTGTTGAACATCGTGCAGCATACAGAAGCTTGCATTAGAGACTTTGCATCAAGCATTGAAAAGACCTGAATGTGCATTAGAAACACATTATATGAGACATCAATCAAGAGAACAGAGTTTCATGAGCAAAGTATTATTTGAGCATTCTCAATTTGTTACTTTGACGATGCGATCAGGCGTGTAAAGCAGGAAAAGAAACAGGAGAAACTCTACAAACAGATACATGATATCAGAATTCTGGATTTATTACCTTAGTGGTTAGTTCAGGGAGGAGAGGCCATGATATGAAATTATGGAGGGTGGCACGCTTCCTGATGCACCGTTCGGTTGACTTGTAAAGAAGGGATGCGAGTTGGAGAGTACGATCCAGGAAGCGATCCCGATCGAATTCATCACCGGAAGTCTCAGCGGCTGAGGGGATAACTTTATCAAGCACTCGATCAAAGGAGCAGCCAATGGAGAGCGACGAGGAGAACAAAGGCAAGTCCGGCAGTGAGAGAAAAGAAGAGATAGTCGAATCAACGTCACTCTGGTTAAAACCAGGAGCAATAGGGAAGGAACTAGTGTTTTGGCTGGAGGAGGTAACCGAATGGACATGGCAAGGTCGCTTAGGATTAGGAGCATCCATGACACAGAAAGTTATCAAAAGAGTCTGTTTGAAAGGGGTGAATGCAAGACGGAGACTTTATATCCAAACGCTCAAAATGATCATATAAGCAATCCTGAGGACGTCTCACCTTCACTGTAAGTCTGCAACAAATACTTCACCCCTGAAGATATTACGAAGTAATATGAGCAGTCCCAACTACAACAACTTTTCAACTCTAGCTAACACAAATGCATTCCCAACTACAAATCCTATAACGCACACAATTGTATAAACCCTCGAAAAATCTGGAATCAAAGATAATACTTCAAAATTATCTACCAAACGAAGGAACAACGCTTCTAAACATATTCGTTACAACAGATTGAAAAACGCACAGAACAAAGTAGAGAGAAATGGTGCCCAAATTCTCACGAACAATGCATTTTGTTTCCTTAGAAGTTTCGATTTAGGCATAGATCATGGTTTCCAAAATCAGCAACAGTGAACAATTTCGATAACTATCTATTGCTTACATTCATAGTGATTAGTGACTTACCAGAAGATGGAATTGTGAAAACGGTAGAGAGATTCCACAGCACCGTTAAGCAAAATCGAGAAGACGAGAGACGAATTAGAGAACACGATCAACCATTGAAGCGATCATGGGTTAGTGTTTCTCCGTCGAATGTGGCGGCTATGGCTACGTCGGAGACGAGGAGGCGTACATGTTTGTGAGAGACGATCGGAGAATTTAAGATCCGAATACTTAACCCGACATTTTGAAATTGAATCCTTGGGTTTAGCTTGTTGGGCCACAATATAATGGTTTCAGGCCCATAGAAGCCCAATTTTCTAAGAAGAAAAAACCGGTTTGGTTTCGATTCCGGTTTTTCCAATTTTTTGTCTTCTTGATTTTACAAAGGAAATTGAGAACAATTCCAATTTGGTTTAGTTTGGTTTCGGTTTAATCATTCTTAGAACCACAAACCAAATAGAACAACAATCCAACAAAACACACACACACAAAAAATAAGAAAATTTATCAAACGAAATCCATTAAAAATTAACATGAAACACATAGTCATCATCTCCACATAGATTTTTTCACAGTTCTGTTTTTCACATAATCTTCTTACAAATCATAACTTTGTTTCCCAGTGAACTTAACTTCAATGGGACTAACATTTTTCCCAATAGATCTCATATTCAGACCAACACCTTCTCTTCCCGGATTCGCCTTCTCTGGATAAACACCATCTTTAGGATGCAGATACTGAACCTCACCATTTGGAAAAACTCTGTAAAACTGGTAATTAATCTTGTACTTGGACCTAAGCCTTGTCCCCAAAGCTAAACACTGTTCTTTCCTCGCTAGCTTCAACAGATTCGGACCTTCTCTCATGATCGCTGCACCTCCTGTCGGCATCTCAAAGATCTGTTCTTTCGGTGAGTTCCATGTAATCACGTAGAACTCTTCCACTTGTGCTTTCCTTAGAAGACCACCTGTGCTTCCCGCGAAAATCGGCGACGGTGTGTTTGGGTCTAGCTGCGGCGGTGTGAATCCCACCGGAGCTTCTTTCACGGCGGCGGCTGGAGCTGCGGAGGAGGAGGACTCTGTTTTCTCGGCGCGGATTGAGGTTTTGGTGAAGGAGAGAGATTTCGGACGGTGGGTTGTTGTGAAAAAGTGGAGCTTTTTAACGCCGGAGGTTGCGGCGGTTGTTACGGCGGAGCTAAAGATTCCGGCGGCTTGAGTTGCCATCTTTTCTTCTTCTTCTTCTTCTTCTTTTTGTTTTTGTTTTTTGATTAGAGAAGAGAGAAAGAGAGATAATATTGTGAAATGAGAAGCTAGAGATTGTTGGATTGAGTGGATAAGGTGACCAATAGGATTCAACCATTAGATTTTTCTCTTACCCATCTTCTTCTAATCCTATCCGACGTCGTTTTTTAATGCCACCTCTAAATTTCTTTTTGAGCCCACAATAAAACTAAGCCTGTTTAAGTGGGCCTCTTCTTGAATATCTTGATTGTGTCCATTATATAAGGTCTCCACTCCTTGTCTAACTTCGTTTGGGCTTTTGGCTTACATTATCGGCTTGGGCCCGAGTCAAAATTCGATTGGTTTAACCAGACTTTTAATTACATAATCGATCCCCCTAAACCATTTTAATCAAAAGAACATGGATTTTAATTGAGCACCCAACCAAATCACTGATTATTTTTGTTCTGAACCATACCGTAACAATTTCAATTTTTTTTATCTTCTCCAAACCGAACCGTACCAACATGAGTGGATTTTTTCTAAATATTACACCTCAAAAACTTTAAGGAATGTACCAGGAAATGGATGTAGGATTTGTTAAATAAAATTAAAGTTTAAGGTATGACCAAATCACATTATTCTTGTATTATGGATGTAGCCAGAAGACTATCAAAGAAGAAAAATAAGAGTGTGTCCTCAAAACATTGTTGATCCCACATGTACTCATACTTTACATGAAGCTAATTATTATTAAAAAGAAATGTTAAAGTTAATTTCATAAATCCAAATATAAAACATTCTCATGGTGACTGAAAAAAGAAAGAAAGATTGGTAAAGTACAAAATAATTATAATATTGTCTTAGATGTAAATTTTACTTGTACAATATGTCTCTCCATTTATATCTTGGCCCATAAATTTGCGATTTTTGGCCATCAACTCCAAATTAAAATGCTTTACACTCTTTGTTTGTTACCTAACTTTTTCTAGTTTTGTCCCTAGGGTCCCAATTCAAACCAAACATGTCGATCGCACTCTGTCGAGTATTTCACTTTGGATATGATCATTACTTATTTATTAGTTATCGTAAATAGTTCGTCAAAATTTTGGAATTATCGGTAAGCGGTTGGGTTTCGAAATAGAGTTACCAAATTTAAAACTACCATATTAATTTGTTTTTTTGGTATGGTTCGATCTTAAAAATATAAGAGAACTCAATTAAAAAAAAAGGAATTTACAACAAAATCATTACAAAAATATTAATATTGATTTTCTTTTGGGCTTGGTTTGCATATATACAAGAAAATTATGTTTGTTTGATTCATTATGGTTTTTGATGCAACACATCTTCACTATGATTTGGGCTTCGTGGCGAGGCCGATGTTGGGCTTTCTTGCGCAACAAGTTACCAAGACTTTATCTATTTTTCAGTATTGTTTCGTTAGTAGGATAATGACAATAGCATCGTTTTAAAGATTTACCTTTATCTTAGGTGTAGGATTTAGACTTATCGTTTAGTTTTCTTTGGCTTTATAAGCATGTCATAAACCATTGTACAAGATTCATTGTTTTTGAGATTGAATTTATTAAGAGCTTTTCAAGCACTGCGAAGAGTATTCGCGCCTTTCGTCCTAGATTTCACCGATATCTAGAACTCATATACAGCTTGTTTGAGTCGCTGCGTGAGCCTCCGTCTCAAGCTCTGTTTCGCTTCCGCCTCTATATCAGTTGGTATCAGATTCATTACGTTCCTGTCGTACTTTCCAAACAAGCATCATGCCTCCAAAAGACAAGACCAAAGCAACAGCCGATGCCATATCCGATTGGGCCGAGCTGCGGAATACTCTTTTGGCAATGCAGGAGAATATCCAGCACACGATCCATTCATCAATTCAAGAGTTTGGTGAATCTCTCGTTCAACAGTTGGGACCGCGTAACACCCAGCCAGATCGAGAAGAGGAATTTGATGATTTTAATCCTTTTGCTCGTAATGATCGAAGACAAGATTTGGTACAGCAACCTCGTCGTCATGATGAGCGAGAACATCGTGACAATCGTTCCAATAGATGGGAGATGGGTTTTAAAGTCGAAATTCCAGAATTCTGTGGTGGTGTTCGTGGAGATTTGTTGGTTGATTGGATAGTTGCCGTAGAAGAAGTTTTGGAGTTTAAAGAAGTCCCGGATAACCGTCGTGTGCCATTGGTTGCCACACGTTTTCGTGGTCATGTTGCGTCTTGGTGGATGCAACTCAAAGCTTCTCGGGTTCGTGCAGGGAAAGCTCCGATACGTTCTTGGGAAAAGCTAAAGAAGCATTTACGGCAAACTTTCCTTCCTCACAACTATGATCGTACGATGTACACACGTCTGCAAAATTTGAAACAGGGAACACGCTCTGTTGATGATTATGTGGAGGAGTTTTACCTTCTGTTAACAAGGAATGAGCTCCATGATAGCGATATACAATTGGTATCGCGTTTTATCGGAGGATTGCACCCTCAATTGCAGAATGCGTTGAGCCAATTTGATCGACGTGCAGAAGCTCATCGACGTGCGTCCTCCTTTGAACAGCAATCGCGCAACACTACTTGGAACCAAGTCGGATCAAAACCGCGTACTAACGACCAAGTTAGTACTCAATCTACAGCTCAACTACGTGATGGAATGGAGGCAGTACCACCTGTTTCACGTGTACCTCCACCGGGGGATGACCAGTCCTTGCGTCGCTCTTCTCGACCCAATGCACTCCGTTGTTTTGGATGTGGTGAACCGGGCCATCGACAAACAGCCTGCCCTAATCAAACTCGACGTGGTTTGGTGATCGAAGAACAACAAGATTTTCCAGATCCAGTCTACGATTCGGCAGGGGATGAGGATCACACCATTGAACCGGAGCTTCAAATAACAGAGGGTGATAAGGGAGCACTCTTGATCACACACCCAGTCAGTTTGGTTTCTCTAGATCGTGTCAACATGGATATGGCCTTGGTTGCGCGTCGTGCTTGTGTGGTGCCTCCTAGTCGTGGAGATGTGTGGCTTCGTACCAACATTTTTAAATCTACATGTACCATTCGAGGTAGAGTTTGCACCTTCATTATCGATTCTGGTAGTAGCCGTAATGTGATTTCAGCAACGGCGGTTCACAAACTTGACCTTCCTATGGAGCCCCACCCCACACCTTATTCACTTTCTTGGTTGCAAGATGGCATCTCGGTACATATCACACACCGTGTCTTAGTACCATTTTCAGTCGGACCAGTTTACAAGGACCGTACTTACTGCGATGTGGCTCCTATGGATGTAAGCCACCTTCTTCTTGGTCGTCCTTGGGAATTCGACAGAAAAATCATTCATGACGGAGCTAAGAATACATATCGTTTCATTTGGGAGACACATCAAATTCTTTTGTTACCAACACCCGAGGATCCGAGTCCTCATGTTCCGCCTCAAGTTCCTTTGTCTTTACCACCGCGTAGTAGTCCTGTGTCTTTGATTTCTTCTTCTTCGGCGTTCGAGAAAGAATTTCAGACGGAAGGTATTGCCTTTGCCTTGTTCCAGGCCAGTACCACAACTCCATCAAAGACTATTAATGCTTCCCTCCTCGCGGTTCTGAAGGAATTTCAGGATGTCTTTCCGGTTGAGCTCCCGGTTGGATTACCTCCTTTGCGTGACATCCAGCATCAAATCGACATTGCTCCGGGTTCGGCTCTGCCTAACAGACCGCATTACCGAATGAGTCCGGGTGAACATGACGAGCTTCGTCGTCAGTTTGAAGATCTCCTTCATAAAGGTTACATTCGCGAGAGTCTCAGCCCGTGTGCGGTTCCGGCTTTGTTGATACCAAAAAAAGATGGCTCGTGGAGGATGTGTATTGACAGTCGTGCCATCAATCGAATCACAGTCCGTTATCGCTTTCCTATACCGCGCCTCGATGACCTCTTGGATCAGATTGGTAAGGCTGTGATTTTCTCAAAAATTGATTTGAAAAGTGGCTATCACCAAATACGTATTCGCCCTGGAGACGAGTGGAAGACCGCGTTTAAAACTCGTGAAGGCTTGTTTGAGTGGCTTGTTATGCCATTTGGATTGTCTAACGCTCCGAGCACTTTCATGCGTGTCATGAACCAAGCATTGCGACCTTTTATTGGCAAGTTTGTTGTTGTGTACTTCGACGACATCCTCATTTTCAGTTCCTCTGTTTCCGATCATCAAGCTCATCTTCGAGAGGTTCTCTTAGTGTTGCGTCGTGAACAATTATTTGCAGCTCGCCAAAAGTGTGAATTTGGAGTTTCGGAGGTCTTATTTCTCGGTTATGTTATTTCTGACAAAGGTTTATCTATGGATTTATCTAAAATTGAGGCGGTGCGTTCTTGGCCTCCACCGCGAACCATTACGGAGGTGCGTAGTTTTCATGGGCTTGCCTCGTTTTATCGCCGGTTTGTCAGCCATTTTAGCAGTATTATGGCCCCAATCACAAGTTGTATGAAGGAGGGTAAATTTCTTTGGACACCGGAGGCCGATGCAGCATTTGTTCTTATCAAAGAGAAACTCACCACAGCTCCTATTTTGGTTCTCCCGGATTTTGCAGTCCCGTTTGAGCTACATTCGGATGCATCTAAGCTTGGTATTGGTGCGGTTCTTAGTCAACAAGGAAAACCAGTGGCGTATTATAGTGAGAAACTCACGGGAGCTCGCGGCAAGTATAGCACATACGATGTAGAGTTTTACGCCGTGGTTCAAGCCATCAAACATTGGCGCCACTATTGGATTCATCGTGAATTTATTTTGTTCACCGATCATGATGCTTTACGTCACCTGGATAGTCAAGCAAAAGTATCTTCTCGTCATGCCAATTGGATCGCATTTCTCCAACAATTCACCTTCTCCATTCGGCATCAATCGGGGAAAACCAATCGAGTGGCCGATGCCCTTAGCCGTCGGCATGCTCTGTTGACGACAATGCATACTTCTATTGCTGGATTCTCCTCATTTGCTGACTTGTATGCCTCTGATCCGTTTTTCAGTCGAGTACTCACGGAAGCTCAGCAGGGAATCTCAGCTCATTTCACTCTTCATGACGGCTTTCTCTTTCGAGGATCGCAGTTATGTATTCCTGCGTGTAGCCTTCGCCTAAAAATTGTAAGTGAGCTGCATAATGAAGGTCATGTGGGGCGTAACCGTACTTTACAGCTTGTGACAGCCACTTACTTTTGGCCCTCTTTGCGTCGCGATGTGGAACGGTTTGTCGAGCGCTGTCGTGTTTGTCATCAAGCCAAGGGTCGAGCGTCAAACGCGGGTTTGTATCTCCCTCTACCCATCCCGACACAACCATGGACCGATTTGAGCATGGACTTTGTCTTAGGCCTTCCGCGTACTCAAGCCGGTTTTGATTCGATCTTTGTTGTGGTGGATCGCTTTTCGAAAATGGCGCATTTTATTCCATGTAAAAAGACCACTGATGCTGTCAATGTGGCTCTTCTTTTCTTTCGGGAGATTTATCGCCTCCATGGTTTGCCCACGTCCATTGTCTCGGATTGTGATACACGCTTTCTTAGCCATTTTTGGCGTTCTCTTTGGACGCTCCTCCGGACAAGCTTGGACATGAGTACCGCATACCACCCTCAATCGGATGGTCAAACCGAGGTCATCAATCGCTCTTTGGGAAACCTTCTGCGCTGTTTGGTGGGTGATAACATCAAGAGTTGGGATTCTAAATTGCCTCATGCTGAATTTGCTCATAACCACGCCACTAACCGCAGCTTGGGTTATAGTCCTTTTCAAGTTGTGTATGGTTTGGTGCCTCGTGGTCCTCTGGATTTAGCACCATTGCCTGAACAGACCCGACTACACGGGGAGGCGGTGGACTTCGTTTCCAGTTTGAAGGATGTGCATAAATAGGCCCGTGCTAATTTGGAGTTATCAGCTTCTAAGTACAAGACTGCAGCTGACGTGAAACGACGGGAGTTGGTGTTTCAACCAGGTGATTTGGTTTGGGTTGTTATGACGAAAGATAGATTGCCTTCTCGTGAGTACAACAAGCTGAAGTCTCGTAAGATTGGACCTGTGGAGGTGGTGGCACGTATCAATAATAATGCTTATCGCGTTCGTCTCCCACCGCATTTGAATACGTCGGATGTGTTCAACGTGAAGCACCTTTATCCATTCCATGGGGACAATGACGAGGTCGATTCGTGGTCGAATCCTTCCCCACCCGGAGGGACCTGATGCAGCACATCTTCACTATGATTTGGGCTTCGTGGCGAGGCCGATGTTGGGCTTTCTTGCGCAACAAGTTACCAAGACTTTATCTATTTTTCAGTATTGTTTCGTTAGTAGGATAATGACAATAGCATCGTTTTAAAGATTTACCTTTATCTTAGGTGTAGGATTTAGACTTATCGTTTAGTTTTCTTTGGCTTTATAAGCATGTCATAAACCATTGTACAAGATTCATTGTTTTTTAGATTGAATTTATTAAGAGCTTTTCAAGCACTGCGAAGAGTATTCGCGCCTTTCGTCCTAGATTTCACCGATATCTAGAACTCATACACAGCTTGTTTGAGTCGCTGCGTGAGCCTCCGTCTCAAGCTCTGTTTCGCTTCCGCCTCTGTATCAGTTTTGCTTAGATCTCAAATGTTCACCACGAGAAACATAACCAAGTTTCAATCTAGGAAGTAGGAAAACATAAAGTAATATGCAAAATGCTAGGATCCCACACGACCATTTATTGTAAATTATATCGAGTTGGATCAGGTTCATGAACTTTAACATAGTTTTAGAACTCAGTTTGTTTGTTAACTCTATATATGTCTTACGGTTAGGGTGATTCAACTTGAAATGGATAATATATTTAAAATGTGAATTAATTTATTTTCTTTTAATTAATTTTTAGACGGAAACACGTGAAACTTAACCCAAAATTTTTGAATTCAACCATATATAAATATATAGTTAGATGAAAATAATAATAATAATAATAATAATAATCATAATAATATATACATATATTTTTGAGAAATTTCAAAAAATGCCACTTTTCAAGTGCAAGTTTACAAAAATGTCATACTTTTGAAATTTTTATAAAAATATCACTTTTTCAAAATTAATTTTTCTTTATATTATTTATGTTTGGGTTAATTATATTTTATTATGGTTTAGTTTTAAGTGTTTAGTAGGTTTTAGGTGTCAAAACATTTTTTAGGTTTTAAAATTTTAAGATATAGATTTTATAAATCTATAATTAGTGGTATTTTTGTAAATGAAACATTCTTATAATTGTGCACACAAAAAATGGTATTTTTGTAATGGTCGATATATTTTTTTTATTTTTTCGTTCACATATATTATTTACCCGAGGAGAATCTGGATAGATATGAATTAATGATAATGTCTTCATATGTTGAGTGTTTGATTGATGTCCAAAGAAAAGAGAACAAAACCTAGTCATCAAGATCATGTGTTCTAAAGTGGAGCTTGTCTCTCTGCCACACCAAATGCCTTTCAAAGGAATGCAACTCACGACAAACAAAAACACACACAAACAACCAAATATTATTAATCTATCTCTAGAAAAGTGAGGTCTTTTTGACATGACAACTGCATGATTCTTTCTTTGGCTCTTATTGTACAAACCCCACTATACATCACTTCCTATGTTTCTTCTCCAAATCACATTTAGATTATGGCCACTCATATATCATTCTTTTAAAGAGTTACCAAAACATAAATGTTATATATGACTCCAAGACTTCATGATTAACAAGAAATTGGGATGCTAAAAAAAATTTAAAAAACGGAGGAAAAATAAGATTACACGAACCGATGCAAAGCATAGACAAAAAAGAGATTGGATAATAGATATTCCAAGGTTTGTTTTTTACAAATGATCTAATTCGTTCTCCCTATCCAAATGAAGATCCATTTTATGTTAACTAAATGGATCGATAATGATGAGGTTACAAGACTTTTTGAAACAAGACTTTGGAGATGTGAGTTTGGAGATGATCACCACACGAAGCAAAGTAGTAAATGGCTTTTACTACATTGAGAAACGTGATGCTGACGTCACGGAATGTGTCACTCTCCGACAGTACTAACTCAACCATAAGCTCCATCTCGTCCTCAATTTTCCTTATTGTCTTCTCCTTCTCATCGTTTCTACTTGCCTGCATTATGACAATTAATAATTGATTAGATTCGAACCCGTAACATCGAATGGAACTATCGCTTTAAGTTGATTAATATTTGCAAGCCCGGTCCACAACATATGCAAAAGAAGCTATTGTTTTGGGACATCGGATTTATAGGACCGAATTTTGTAAGAATTGTTTGTTTATTTGTTTGAACTTTTAGCATTAATTAACCAAAAACATCTAAAAATGAATTACTAACCTTCAAGAGTTGACGATGGAGATAAATTCGGTTGATGATCTCCGAAAGACGAAGAAAGTGAGGATCAGAGAAGAAGTTAGTTAGGTCATTGTTGTTCATTAGTATTATCATCTTCACTATGAGCACTCCTTCTCCTTCCTTTCCATTTAATTTCCATTTCTCTAGCCAATCTCCCCACTATATATAGACAGTGATAAGTCATACACTTAATTATGCATATATGTAGATATTAAAAATAAGATTATAATACTCTATTATTTGTTCTCAGTATTATGAAAGGATAACGATTATTCATTTACCATTATCCATTTGATATTATATTAGCATACTTCATGGTTAAGTTACTTCATGGTTAAGTAAAACTTAACCGACTCTTGTGTACTATAAATATGTGATCGTGTCTTGTGAAGAAGAATAAGATTTTCTCTTCTCCTCTCTCTAACTTTGGCTTCTTACTACTTCTCTTAAACACATATACATGATACATATACGCATGTACGAGATACATATCTCACTTTATTATAGTTATATATAGTTTATAACACTCAGTATATTATTAGTTTTAATATATTAAAAATGTAAGAATATATATATGTTAAACCAAAAAAAAAGAGAGAGAGAAATGTACCGATTGATAGAGGAGATTGTTAACGTCACGGCCATGAGACATGAAAAGATCAAAGGACAATTTATTCAAAGCTCCGATTAAGATTCCGACAAGCCGACTCGCCTGAACCGATCCTGGTCGGTCCAATCTCATGCTCCTGATTTGTTCATATCCAACATGCATATTTTATAATATAGACAAATTAGTCAATCAACTGACTCTACCAGAACTTTCTTTTTTCTTTTTTGACTTCACATTTCCAAAAGATTTTTACTTTCTTTGTTTATAGTATCGGAACTTTCATTTCTTACTGTTTCGGCTTCCAGATATTTTGTTTTTTGTTTTGTTGTTACACGTTACCAATTTTGAATCTATCGAATGAGAATTGATCTCTAACCTAACCAATAAACAAATTTGTGTTGCGGAATGAAATCAATTGTATATACAATTGACACAAGGTCAAACGACTTAATTTTAAAAAAAAATAAAAAAATTGCGGGGAAATACTTGTTAAACGAAAGTCAAATTAAACGAAAATCTCTAGATTAGATACTTTAGATGGACCAAAGGTCCAGAATTTATAATAAGAAAAGGCTTGTTTTCTTTTCTTGTGAAATCAAACTATGTTTATAAAATAAAATAGTACTAACAAAATATGCTTAGCAAATAGATGGAAAAATCACTAAAAATCCTCAAAAATCAATTATTTTCTAGTGATGTATATTATTTGGTGGGTTCACCCAACATACTATCACCAGTTAGAACATTCGTGTATGTATGTATGATCTTGGTTAATTAATATATTAAAAATATTAATTTAATAAAAGAAAATTTATAATTACCTGCCATTGAAGTGATGATGTTTACTTCGTCGTGCATTGGCAATATATCTATAATATTGATCATAAAAGATTCTCCTTGAGTCACAGGATTCTCCAAAAGAAGAAACAATGGCTTTAACCAAAACACTTGACTTAGCCCAAACCATTCTCTCATGTGACCTCTCTGCTTCAAAGATTGTCGCAGCCGCTAAGTAATAACACTCGAGAACCTCACTTTTGCTTACACCACACTCACTTAGCCTATTCTCTTCGTACCACCTGAGTACAAACTCTGTCAATTATATAGGTAAATAGTTTAATAAATACAAAGTTTATCCTGAATCAACGTTTTGTTTTTTTTAGCCATTAGTTAAATTTTATTAAAAATATTTCAGTTTGAGCTACACAAATCTTTTGTTTCACTACAATTTAGTGATGAAACACTTAGAAAGCATGGTTTATTTATATAAACAACAAAAAAAGAAAAATAAGATAAAGTCATTATACTATATTTTCTAAAAGCTAAGAAAAAAATCCCGCGCAACTATTTAAAGCAATAATTAGTGGGAAAATGAAGAGTGAAAATTTTATTACTTTTGGAATGTGACCCATTCAAGTTGATGCAGAGCTTGGCAGTTGTTGTAGTCTTGTTTCGCTAATTCCAGATATTCGTTATTATTCACGTAAGGCATCCTGCATCGTCCAAAATCATTACTAATTATCTTTATAACTAAAATACATGTAACTGCGAAAAAGATCCAATCCAGTTTTTTGTTTTATGATATTTGTCAATAGGTCACTTATTTATTCGTCACAGTTTGTTTTTCATCCAGATTAAAGTCACCTAGGTATTGATGACCAAAATACCCTGTATCTCCCTTCCACGCATATATGGTCAGGTCTATGCATGCATTTTAACATGCAGTGCAATACATTTGTTTTGCATTCATTGGACTGTGCAGAATAACTAAATTCAACAACATTAAAATAAAATAAGAAGTACCTATAAAGTGTCTTGCCAATCCAAACGTCGTTTTCTCCACCATATTGTTCAATATAGAATCTCGTCTCTACTCGAGGCAAGCTTGCATACCATGGAATCTCTAACGCAAACCCAATCTAACACATGCAAAAAAAAAAAGGTTTAATAAAGGATTAATTAGTTCAATATTATATTTTGAACAAGGAATTAAGAAACTAACACGTCCATAAACGAATTTACGTGATTAACATAGAAAAAAATATTTGAACAATTTTGCTTTTATAAAGTTTAGTAATTATTGCTGGTAATTAAGATCCATAAAAATCAGTGATAGAGAATATGGAAAGCAATGTTGGCGGTGGATCTCGAAAAAGGAGGAGAAATATGCATAGTTGACTATATTCGATTTCATATTATGTTGTTATAGTTAGCTATAATTCTTATACCGTAGTTAACTATTTGTTACAGATGGCAAAAAGGACTATGGTTGTTGTGATGTTGGGTGAATGGGTTGTTTTGGAGACTGGTGTTCGGGATTTCAAACCTAGAGTTGTTCAAATGTGGTTATTGTGTCTGTAAACAGTATAGTTAGCTATGTCATGAATATTGTATATATATAATTAAGTATTTAACACAGTTATCTAACTATCTCTTGTTAACGGATAGTATAGTTAGCTATATCATGAGTATTGTGTAAATATAGTTAACTATGAAACACGTATAGCTAACTATCCATTGTTAATAGATAATGTAGTTAGCTATGTCATGGTTACTGTGTAAAATATAGTTAGCTATGTAACACGTAACTATCTTTTGTTAATAGACAATATAATTAGCTATGTCCTGAGAATTCTGTAAAAGAAAGTTTTGGATAAAAAAAAAATTTTATTTTTATTTTTAAAATTGTAAAAATAAGTATTAATTATAAAATAGCAAAACTGGAATTTAGTCTAATCTAAAAGCTAGTTACTACATTATGTTTTATATCATGTTAGATAATTAATTATAGGTACTAGTATACTTACTAATTTCTTTTTAATAAACGAAGAAAAAGCCAAACATGCTTTGTCGTTTTCCTTGTCCATCAGACGACCCCATTACGGCATGAAGTGACTATGTGTTTAAAATGTAATTTGTTTTTGGAACCATTAGTAAATTTGTTTTTACATTTACATGTAACTTACCTCGCCAGGTAAGTCTTTCATTATGATCCACTTATCAAGCAACTCGTCTCTCTCTTGTTTCTGTTGCAAATACTTTGAAGAAAACTCTTTGGCGTTTTTCAATATCTCTTCCTTTGGAAACGCCAATTGCGATGCCCGGTATAGATTGAACATACCGGTCACCGCTTGGTTTGATTGACCCGCAAAGCAGAAAAACTCTCCTTCTTTCTCAAAGTTCTTGAATACATCTAAAATTACAAATAATTGTTAAAATTTCACATAATTTTCTGTTAAATGTAAGAATACATTTACTATAGAAAGATGAATTTTTAATTACCGGCGGATACATGGTATCCATGAAGTCTTAAGAGCCTAAATGCCATGGCTGTGTCATCGATATCTTGGACATGGGAACATCTAGCCCAACATATGCCTTTCTCTGTCCAATACCTGATTTTTTTTTTGTCATTATTAGAGTAAAACTACTTTGGTATACAAATGAGAATAAATGTAATGTTATTAAAACCTGTGAACATAGTCAAGACACTCTTTAATCTCTTCTCCAAAGAATCTCGATATCCCTAACCGTTGGAGCCGATCCACGATCCATATGTGTTCGAAAAGATCGACGGGGAACACATTCGGAACTGAAGAAAAAACATTTGACAATAAGTAGTGAACAAAAAAGGTAGATGTTATGAGAGATGAGTGACAAGAGGTTACTAGCTAACAAACCTCCTCCGTTGAAACGTCTAACGGTATTGCGCAGATACCCGAGACAATTATTGTCTCGGGTTTGCATGAACGCGAAAGCGGTAGATGAAGGAGAGTAGAGGAAAGATCCGTCTTTACATTGGAGTTTCAAGAGCTTTTCCCAATCTAAATCACGCATACCCTCCAAACTATGCAACAATGTTGTTGGTACCTTGTGCATTATCTCTTTTGGTATCCTATAAAAAGATATCACACGTACGCCCATTAAATAACATCTTAATTTACATATATATCACGTACGCAAATATATTATCGTATAACTCTTGTTTTGGCTTTGAGTGAAGTACATTGGACCCATATGTATTCACTTTCGAATATATTTATTTGTATAACAATAGAATATTCAATTTGTATATTTTTGGCCCAACACACAAACCTTGTTAGCTTTAGCTCTTTTTTGGCGTATATATTTTTCAAGACCGGAGAATCGTACGGTACATCGATGTTTATTCCTCGAGCTATCTCAAGTAACGAAGGAAATGCTACTTCAAATCCAATTGGCATATGTTCATCATCTTCTTCTTCTAGCTTTCCGATATTTTCTCGGAAAAACGTGATTCCTAGACTAGCCATTGATAATGTATATTAAAAATAATATACAATAAAACATGTTAAATGATTTGGGTATGAATAACTACTAAAATTTATAATCTAATATTTGAGTGATTATAGAGACAAAAATATTCAAACTTTACAAAAGAAGATTGATGTTTCTAACTTATAACTATTTAAACAACATATACTTTCTTTCTAGCCCACTATAAAAAAAAGGTTTGGATTTCTTGTAGAAAGTTAAGATTTTTTGCCTTTTCAAATGTTTTGTCTCCAAAAAATCTCCGTTTCCAAAACAAAAAAAAAAAAAAAAAATTACCTTTTTGGCATTGATGAGGAAAGAGATTCCATGATCTTAGAGCAACTACGCATGCAAGTGTGTTGATGAGGCGATCATGATGAGAGAAGAGATAAGCATCGCCCCAAGATCCGTCGGAGAGTTGGTTCTCGGCGATCCATTTCACGGCGGAGGGAAACGCCGGAGTTTTATCTCCGGCGTCGATTAATGCAACCCAAGCTGTATCATAAGCCGAGATAGTAATTTCACCGTCACTTATGTTTCTCAAAATAGATTTCACATTCTTCACTGCGTCTTCGATTGCATTTTCATCACTTCCAATACTAATCTATATAAGTCAAATGCATAAATATATGATCAGCACATATAATTATGAAAAATGAATTATATAAAACCATGATATATAATTTCATGTGTATGCTTAAAGTTTTGGTACCTTTCGGTGTAAAAATAATAACTATCTTTTGATGGAATATAAAGTATAGATTCCAGGGGAAAACGTACAAATCAAGGTAAAAAGAAAGAAGGAAATTTTTAGAAAATATCAAGTATAAATGTTGATTTTTTGTCATTATAAGTGAACAAAATTTTAACATACATTTGCCTTTTAAAAGAGAGAGAGTTTATTTTAACTAATCACCTGAGGAGCATCTTTTTCTTGGAGCTGTTGCCACTGTATTAGAGGCAGATCATGTTCAACTTCCTGAGAATTAATGTATTCTACACATAAACACAAACCAGGTCGTGTTAAGCTTTTTACACCGAAAATTAAATGAATTTAGACTTTAATGTTATTACCTTGAGTTTGAAGTTTTGAAGAACAATATATGGAGCTGCTTCTGGGTTTGTCTCTAGCGACATTGAGAGTAGATCCTATTTAAAAAAGAGAAATAAAAGTATTAGAAAGTACTGATAAAATAATTTGCTTACTATGTTAGAAATGGATAACATAAAAAAATCACTAATTGTTTTGGTCGTCAAAACATTAGTTTATAGGCCTTCCAAATGGATCTTTTTTGTGTTGGCAATTATAATAATAATAATCTACGAGGTCAATCCATTCACTAATGTAGTACTAGATTCTCTAAACGTACTTGTGTAATTATTAATCCAAATTAAAAAGACATTATTATTATTATTGTTATAATATAAACTGGTACGTGTTCACGCGCGTATTAATTAATAATTGAGGGTTTATATCTTTCTCAAAACAAAATAACTATATACTGTATTTTTTTTAGTAACATTGATATTGTATTTATATATATTTTTTTATCTTTTTCAAGTAGTATTTTATTTTAGTGATTTGTTTCATAATTTATTTATTTTTAGATTTCATTTGCATCGAAAATAGGAAAAGACCTTCTTTTGAAAATAAATTTCTAAATCGGAATGAGAGCCGACAAAAAAAGAAAAAAACACACATACACAAAATGCGTATGTGTTTATATGTTTGTAAAAAACAGAGGAAAACCCATTTCGTATTTAATTCAAAAACTCAAAATTTCGAAGAAAAATTTGGAGAGTCATTAATGATTATATAATGCTTTGGAGAGTGATGATGAGACATATCTCACGCGTGGTTACTGAAAGAACATATAAAACAGAGTCATCACTCTGTTTTTGTTTTCTTCTCTAGGGAAATTCAAAAACACAAAACTAAAAAAAAAACTTTAAAAGTTAACCCTTTTTCATCGAAAACTCAATCAAAGAACGGATCATGATGAGACCCACAAGGAAAATTTCGATTACAAACATAAAAAAACAGTCATAGAATTCGGAGGAGAACATATAAACAAAAGACTCTGTTTTGTTGTGATTGTGTGTGTCTGACAAGACC
>OZ053313.1:1411525-1443896 GCA_964056655.1 Arabis hirsuta
TATGAGTCTTAGTGAGAGGAACAGAGTTTTTAATGGGAATTTATAGGGACATAACCTAACCGACTTCACATCACAGATTGTGTTTGATTTTACTCTAAGAGAGAGGAGAGAGATTGGATGCATGGAATGAGTTTCTGTGGGATCATCTTCTATAGCTATGGAATTGAAGGGTAAATTTGTCTTTTTCTACTAGTTCTTATTCTCTTGTATGTATCCTTACAAATTTTTATTTTCTATTATGGTACAAGATCGATATCTTCGAAACTTAGATACGAGGGCTTCTCAATCATATCATATCACAAAAACAAAAAAAAACACTACTATTTAACAAATACAGTATATTTTTTACTATTAAATTAAACAAATTATTATTTTCTGTTTGTCAGAGAAAGGTAAAATATACTGCTCAAACGACACGTAATTTTATGAGTAATATTTTTTGAAAACAGGTAAATACGTGTATGAAAAATAAAATGTATTAAGATTATGATTATCTATTGCTTTGTTGTCGTGTGACAAGTCATATAATCTATTAGAATGGTATTTATCTTGTGACAATATCTATTTGGATTTCCTGTTTCTATAATTTCAAGATTAGATTACTTATTTTCCAATATGATATGGCAATTTCCTCCTTTAAAATCTTATGATTCTTGTTTCTGACTGTGTTTTTCAATTTTTTTGAGGATTCCATACTGTATTTTTAATTGGTTTATGGACAATTGATAAAGGTAAAACAATAACAGCTAGAGGATGAAACTACACGTGTTACTGAATTCTTTCACTATTTGAAATTTGAATCATAATTATTCAAATAGAGTTGAGAGTATTTGTCCTTTCTTTTCTCGTTTGTTACGTGATACGTCTAATTTTCATTTTTGGACACAACTAATTTTCATCAAATATGAAAAACAGCTATAACTGTGCAAAACTTGTCATATTAATCATGAAATCGTTTTACGTAGATAAAACTTGTCCATTGTAAAATCGTCAATGTAACAATCCTTGTAATTTGTAATAGAATAATAATAAAATTACAACATTAAAAAAAAGGTGCTAAACTAGTCTTATTAATCATGAAATTATATTCTTCCTCAATATAACTAATTTTGTGCAAATAATAATCTTACTAATCATTAAAAAAAAAATTAATTGTCAACCACAGTCAAATTAAATGATTTGATACCCCGAGCATGTGGGACAGTAGACCTCACCTATGCTGCTGCCATATATCATCAAACCAAAATTCTCTTTGTTATAGGTTTAAAGGGTTAGCGGAACCAGTGTGTTGTTGCCCACCATTTAAAAAAAACAATAGACTATGCCGGCAAAAAAGAATTACGACAACATACAGTAAAATATTATATTTAGCAATTTTTTTAACATCTTACTTTATTAACTTTAAATAAGGATTACATAGTTCATACAGATACAACCAATATATTAACAAAATATAAGCACAACAACATATAAACAAACAAATGAAATTACACATTATTTCTTTAATAGATAAGCTTTATGAGCTAACAAAATAGAAAATCTGTTATTTTCTTGTTCGTTATTTTCCTTTATCTAATATGATCTTTGCGAGGACTATCATCATTTTGATGAAACTCCAATAATTTCTTGAGAGATCGATGGTTAATATCCATCTCTTTCATCCCAACCATCTGTCTTCTATACCAGGATATATATATATATATATATATATATATATATATATATATATATATATGATATCGTTGATTGTATCCAATGCCCATTGTTGATATAGTGAAAAGCATTCCTCTAGTTTCTTCTCATAGTCATCGTTTCAACGAATTCTATCGCTGAAACAACTACTACACTTCCACTTAGTTCTTCTCTCATCATTAGTATTAGATTATTCTCCATTAGCAACAAAGAAAGTAGGAAAACATATCCAAATACCACTGTCAAAATCTAAAATTTCTTGAGGGAATTCTACAATAACCACAACCGATACGAACATAAAATTCATACACTGGCTCGACGGTTTTAAACTGTTACAGCGAAAAAAAGATTTAATATACGAAAAGCCTTTTAGAAACATTTGGGCCTAACTCAATAATCAAATAAAGCCCATTTTCCCAAAAGCCCGTGAGATATCATACAGAAAGGGGATAAGGGGTTTTAATTTTTTATTTTTTTTAAATAATTTAATTTTTGTTTCGGAGAGTCTCAACGATGTTTGCACAGTTAGCGCCATCGCCGTCGCCTTCTCCGGCGAACCTTAGCCACTTCGTAAATCGCCGGAGCTTTCGTAACTCCACATTCGCCGTCTCAGCTTCTCTTCCCACTGCAAATCCTTCTCGTCCACCAATTCAGGCAAATAATCCTCTTTGCTTCTACTTTGTGTTCTTCCAGTTTTAGATTACGAAATGAAATTTAGAGATCGAAAAACTTTGTTTTTTGATTCTTCAGATTGTTGGAGGAAAAGATTTGAATTTGGATGCCACACGAAAGGATGATTCAAAAAGGTTTACATTAGAAGCAAACGAAGAAGAAATTGATTGGATGAATCTAGAATCTGATATTCGTCTCTGGACCAGAGCATTACGTCCTGTTCAGGTAAAATCAATTACAGATTATATTGTGAAATTCTTTAAGAGTATGAATTTGTTGGGTTGTTTACTTTGTGTGTGTGTGTGTGGCTCTTGGTTTTACAGTGGTATCCAGGGCACATAATGAAAACTGAAAAGGAACTTAGGGAACAGCTTAAGCTGATGGATGTTGTGATAGAAGTTCGAGATGCGAGGATTCCTTTATCGACCACTCATCCAAAGGTTAGTGGTTTGCATCTAAAGGTCTTGGATTCGGTTTTAGACTAGGATTTTTGCTAGAAAGCTAGAACATTTACACTGAATTTGGTTATTGAGTGACCATTGTGTAGGCTAGATTTTCACTAGAGGAGAAACACATGTATGAATTTTTCGAGGGGGCTTGGAAAATTTGTGTCCATGGGATCAAATTTTTATTTCAGTTTCGAATTCTGAGCAAGTTAAGTCTGTGATGTGACAAAGCTTTTGGTGTGGTTCAATGATGTGTGCTTACTTTGTCGTTAAAATACTTCTTTTGGGAGTTATGTATGTGGGTGTTTGTAGATGGATGCGTGGCTTGGGAATAGGAAACGGATATTGGTATTAAATAGAGAAGATATGATATCGAACGATGATCGAAATGATTGGGCGAGATACTTTGCAAAGCAAGGAATAAAAGTCATTTTCACTAATGGCAAACTTGGGATGGTATGGTTTCTATTTTAATCTTTTGCTTTGAGGTTGATTATTTTTTGTTTTTGATTCCTTGGAGCTGGTGGTTTAATAATCTCTCACTGATGGTCATAGGGAGCTATGAAGCTAGGTCGGTTAGCAAAAAGTTTAGCAGGTGATGTAAATGGGAAACGGCGAGAAAAAGGACTTCTCCCTAGATCAGTGAGTAAAATGTATCATGATCCATTATTCTCCTTTGCAACATTTACGATTTCAGTCTAAGCTATATTTCAAATGATGCAGGTTAGAGCTGGAATAATTGGATACCCTAATGTTGGAAAATCATCATTGATCAATCGTTTATTGAAGCGGAAAATTTGCGCAGCAGCTCCAAGACCAGGTGTTACTAGAGAAATGAAGTAATAACGCATTTAAAAGCATTTTTATAAAAAGCTCAGTTTTTCACCAACTCATTCAAGATCTTAATCTTTCTCACTGGTTATTTTTCTTATCTTATTGTAAATAGATGGGTCAAGCTTGGGAAAGATCTTGATCTGTTAGATTCACCTGGAATGCTTCCTATGCGTATTGATGATCAAGCAGCTGCTATAAAGCTTGCGATTTGCGATGACATTGGAGAGAAAGCTTACGACTTCACTGATGTTGCTGGAATCCTTGTACAGATGCTAGCACGGATTCCAGAAGTAGGCTCAAAGGCTCTTTACAACCGATACAAGATTCAGCTCGAAGGTGGCTGCGGTAAAAAGTAATGAAACTTCTTACACAGAGATCTCATTTCTTTTGACAAAACCATTGTTCGCGGCTTCTTCTTGATTCTCTCCTCTCTCTGCATCTTTTTTGCAGATTTGTGAAGACGCTTGGTCTTAACTTGTTCGGTGGAGATAGTCATCAAGCTGCATTTAGAATACTTTCGGATTTTCGCAAAGGCAAATTTGGGTATATCTCATTGGAGAGACCTCCTCTGTGATCAAGTTAGTAAGAGGTATGCTCAAAAATTATAGAACCATGGATGTGTTAATATATTGCATATGTATAATATATGTCTGTATTCCCAAAACTATTATTATCTTAAGATAACATTTTTACAAATTGACATGGATCAAAATACCTGCTTCTATAAAATTCTCACTCTCTGAATCATCGTGTATTGCTACAAATATTGTGTCCTTAAGATACTTTATGATTTATTTGTGTTAAAATAAATATTCGATTAAATAAAGCATGTTTTGTAAACTTTAGATTAGACATCATCTCACAAATCTAATCTTAAAGACATTTTTGTTTCTCATCTTTCTAAATTGAGAGACAGTAATCATAAAGATAAGAAACAACCGTTGGATTCGACACTATGGGACCCGCTAAACTCTTTAGAAAAGTCGTCGACCAAGTCCCACTTTTAGATCTACTTTTGTTTTGTCCATTAATCGATTACAAAATAAATAGATAACAATTTTCTAAAATGAAGATAAGAAAATCAGAACGTTGGGGCCAAATTTTACAGATCCTATTTAAAATTCTCATCTTTCCACAACCTCCCTTCTTCAATAAACTAGCCGTTACATCTTTCTCTCTCTTCTCTCTACCTTCATCAATGGCTGCTTCTGTAGAAACTCCATTACCTAATAATCATACTAACAAGGTAAATTCTCCTTTCTCAACTTCGATTCTCCGATCTAGAAAACTTAAAGGGTTTGATTCAAAACTGAAACTTTCATGTTTTTTAAAACAGGAAGGATCAAGCTTGAACATGGTTTCTACAACTTCTTTAGAATCATCTCCATCGTTTAGTCCTTCTTCAGACAAACGTTTATGGAGCAATCTTCGTAACAGGGTCGATGTTCTTCTCGAAGAAAAAACCAAAGGTCACAAACCCAATGCCAATTCTTCATTAGCTGCAGAATCAGAGAGAACAAAGAGATTGAAGAATGATTCGTTGCTTTTGCTTAAAGGGTTTGATTCTGTTTCTCATACTCTGTCTCAGCTTTCTAGTAATCTCGATAATGCTCTTCAGGTAAAAATTCAAAACACCATTATTCTGATTCTGAAATTAAGATCTTGTTCATACTTTATGATTGATTTGATGACTGTAAAATCAGGGAGTTAGAGAATTAGCTAAACCACCTACATTATCTGAGATACTTCACTCGAATCAAATACAACAACAACAAACAGAACAAGTAGAAGAAGAAGAAGAAGAAGAAGAAGAAAAGAGTAAAGGGAAGAAGAGGAAACACGAATCTGAAGTTGAAGAGAAAGAAGAAGATTCGTCTAATGAAGAAGACAAGAGACCAAAAGAGAGGAAAATCATGAAAAGGGCTAAAAACGTATAAAGTCTCAGTCTTTTAGTCTCTCTCTGTTTTTTCTTCTTCTTATTTTTATATGTAAAGATTCAATCTTTTTTTTTGTTCTTGCAGATTGCGATATCAATGGCAGCGAAAGCGAATTCGCTTGCAAGAGAGCTTAAATCCATAAAATCCGATCTTTGTTTCATCCAAGAACGTTGTGGATTACTTGAAGAAGAGAATAAGAGACTCAGAGATGGTTTTGTTAAAGGTGTTAGACCTGAAGAAGATGATTTGGTACTGTTCTGTTTCTGTTCTGTTTCGCTCTGTTTTTTTTTTTTTAATTTCGTCATATGATTTTGATTTTGTGTATAGGTGAGGCAACAATTAGAGGTATTGCTTATGGAGAAAGCTAGATTAGCGAACGAAAACGCGAATTTGGTGAGAGAAAATCAATGTCTACACCAGATGGTTGAGTACCATCAGATCACATCTCAAGATCTATCTCCTTCGTATGAACAAGTCATTCAAGGTTTATGCTTAGATTTCTCGTCCCCTGTTCCTGAATTCGATGATGAAGAAGACGTGAATGAATCAAGAGCTCTCGATTTCTCGAAAGCCCTCAACGAAAGCTTCGAAAAAGCAAAAGAAGAAGAAGAAGAACAACATTGAGAATCTTTTTTCTTTCTCTCAAAAACCTTAATTTTTCCTTGTTAGATTTTCTCATTCCTCTGTTCCACACTGTTTGTTGTAATAAATTCGTGACGTATTATGTTATCTAAACAAACATAATACATACACTAGTGTATAATTTGGTTACTGAGATTACTGTTCGTAACAATTTATCTCTGTTTTAGACTTTAGACACTTTCTGAGGAAATACTTGTTTTTGTTAGTGATCTGAGATGGGCCGTTTGTTTTTACTTTGGAAATTGAGGGTTGACTTGGCCTGGCCCGTTTTATACCTAGATGGGCGAATAAAGCCCATTGAGTTTCCTTACAACTCCTTGATAGATCGAACCAAAATCATTTTTAGTTCGAGTTTATTTAGTTGTAATTTGTTTTTTTTTGTTTGATTCTACTTATTATATCTTTGTCTAAGATAAAACACAAATCTCCAAGAAAATAAAAAGTTGATAGTTTAGCTCTAATCAACAATATTATGAAAAAATAAGCCTAACAAAAACTCGTTTAGACAACCTGTTATATAAAAAAAACATTATTTTCATGTTTTAATAGATTGGTTAAATGTTTATAGATTAATTTAAAACTTCATATTTTTCCGACTACAAGTTCAATAATTTCTAGGTTGTTTTCCAATTCTAAATTTACTAAAAGAAAGAAAAAAAACTCACATCATATATTTACACGAGGAGTAATCTATCAAGCATTTGATAGGTTTATTTTCCTAAAATAAATCACAACATTTTGTTCTCTAAGAAAAATAGTTCTTCATCTAATCTGGATTTTGCAGAATAAAGTCGTAGTTAGTGCTTACCATTAAATTAATAATCTAAACGTACGTTGTTAGTGTTTCTAATTAAATTTACGAATTTCATCTAATGACATGTCTCCTTGATAACCTAACCTTTTAATTTTTGTTATAAAGGATCATGAGTATGGTCGGTTGTCCAAAAATAATATTCCAAGTTGGCATGTTTGGGTAAGCATGAAAGAGATTCCACCTTACTTTGTTTCTACTAAAAGATTTATAAAGTTGAATAAAGAGTTAACAAAATAACACAAATTTTTGAAGGATCTTTACTTTTGATTTCTTTCTCCTTACAATAATTTCAGGTCAGCAGTGGAATGTTGATGATGCAAAAGAATTCTCTTTTCTTTCTTTCTTCTTCTTCTTTCTCTGATTGGTTTGGACAATCTATAACACAACCAATCAAAACAAAAAGATCGAAAAAGTAAAGATTGACGAATGCGACATTCGAACGGTTTATGGAGAGAGAGAGAGAGTGGCACATATTCTTCTTAGCTTTTTACTTAGCATATCTACTACACCATTACTTCAGCTTGTAAAACCACTGATTAATACCAAAACCGTTGTTCGCGTAACACATAGTCTCTAAAAAGTTTTCTTCGCTTAAATAGTTAAATTAGAAACTTCTTTTGCAGTTAAGTATAAAATTTCTCATAATTAATGTATCAAATGTCATATGACTCATAAACCATGGAGGAGGCTTTGATTTGGTATCCAATGCACATAAAGAAATAAGAGAAATTTTTTAAAATATTATTTTTCAAGTGTTATTTTACAAAAATATCATATTTTTACAATTTTTACAAAAATGCCATTTTTTCAAAATTATTTATTTTTTTATATCATTTATGTTCGGGTTAACTATGTTGTATTAGGATTTAATTTTGAGGGTTTAAAGGGTAAAAATTTTTTTTTAGGGTTTAGAATTTTAAGATTTAGGCTCTAAAAAATCATAATTAGTGACATTTTTGTAAATGAACACCAAAAATGGCATTTTTGCAAATGTAAACACAAAAAATAGCATTTTTGCAAATGTCCCAAAAAATAACATATTCCTTTCATTAGATGTCTCACATATCATACATTTGAATATACATACTTGATTAAGAAGAAAATCGAAAACCCGAAAATGTTTTTCGCTAGATGTTTTGTGTATGTGTTTGAAATCATTTGTTATATATGGAGTATTTTTTTTTTTTTTACAATGTATGGTAATTTATGCATTACAGTGTATAGACCATTTTTCCCAATGATCCCGATATATATTAATGGCAAAGGCAGAACAATTTCTTATCTATGGTTTATTTATAATAAAAATCCAATCTACGTTCAATGCTAAACTTCAAAACACGTCGATGCATGACCTGCTTTTATATAATTTTGGCATCTACCGAGAATATTATTGGTTGGTTTTTGTTTATTTTCTTTATTTTCTTTAAATAGAAAGTTATTCTAATTGTAGACAATGAGAAAATGCTTTCTTTTTGTTCATGAGAGGTTTTTTTTTCTCAAACTTTTAAAACCACTAGGTTACTTCTTAATCAAAAAAAAAACCACTAGGTAGCTGGAGAACTTCTTAGTGTGTTATGTTTTTCCTATACTAGCTTCTATTATTCAAATATTTATCAAACGTATATCATTGACTGATGCCAAATTTTTTTTTTTAATTAAGAGGGTAATTAATCTTCAAATTCTTCTCCCCAACATTTGGATTATAATATATGTACGTGTAATAAAAGATTATCAGGCACAAATTCTTAAACTATAATATCCATCATAATTTGAATTTTCAAATCGATTTGTTATACAAATATCCAAAAAGTAGTACTTCTAAACAGAGAAATTTTATAGTTGACAAAAAAAAACAGAGAAATTTTATAAAATACATGTTAGTAACTTAGTATATATGTACATGGGTCGGTGTTCGTTCATTCAGACATCTAAATTAATTATAGTATAGTGAAAGTTTATAATGTTTTATTTGGTGTGGAGACTTGATTGGACCGAAGAGAATAGGATAGTTTGGAAAAGAAATATTAAGAAAACTGGAAATATAGGGTTTCAGTCCACGGTGCTCAGTAATGCTGATAGGACGAATATTCGTTTTCCAGCTACTTAAAGTAATCACCATAGTTAAGACACCTTTCTTTTTGTCCTTAACCAGTACTAAATTTAATAATTAGTTGACATTTTTTTAAAAGCTTGTATTTCTATAATTTTCTTAAACTAACAGATTTACAGTTGACAAAATTAGAGTTATCGACCCGATATTGGTTTTCTTTGCACGGTATCCATATCGCTATAGAATTACTCGTTTGGATAGTTTAAAATTATTATAACAATAAACAATATACTTTAACAAAAAAAAAACAATAAACAATATACTTGATTTTCCCAAAATCTTTTTTTTAAAATACCAAAATCCTGAATTTGATCATTACCAAGTTAGTAGAAATTCATGTAGTAGTTTTAGATATCCATATATTTCGTCACATATTTATAGGATATACTTCGGTTAGCTATTTTAAATACCTAAATTTTGTGTCCGTAGCTTTTACGTTTTATAACCATCAAAATATTTGTTATTGCATAACCCTTTTTTAATTAAAAACTATTGTTATATTGGTTACCAAACCAACATGTAAAAGTTTTTTCTTTTTGATAACCAAAACAGATAAATACAAATATTTCAAAGAGAAATTAGCAAAAATAACCAAGAAAAATATTATAATTCATTATGTAACTAAAATTACTGTTCAAAATGTGTAAATGTATATATGGACGAAAATACCATTTTTGATATGATAAAATCTATATTATATACTCTTTTACATAGTATAGAATATATTAACTTTTTCAACATTAATTAACCATTTTTTAAGTTTAAATTTATTTATAAATTTTAATGTTTATTTATTTTGGACTAAAATTTAATGCTTTAAGTTTAGAATATAATAATTTGAATTTCGTGTTTAGTTATATAAAATATGGTAAAATAAAAATAACAAATATTTGTATTAGTATACATAGAATAAACTGACAAATGGTCTACATACAAACCATGAAATAGATCTACATACAAACCATAAAATAGACTCTTTCATAGTATAGAAATGTGAAACTCAAATCTACAACAATCACTGCATACACATAAATCCATAGTATGTTAAATTTAATATCTATAATATTTTACATAGTTAAAATTTCTTACATAGTAAAAACAATTTAATATCTATGTTCAATCGTTATTCTATTTTTAGAGAAATAAAATCCACATGAAGTCACATGGTTTATTAACAATAAATCAATTTCTTACCACTTCTTCTATGTAACCCTAAATTAGTACAGAGAAATCAAATTTTCACATAGTATAGATAGTTTTTTTAGTTCTTTTGCAACACTTTCCAACCACACAAATAATTAGAGAATAAAAAAGTCAATACATTTATGTAATGTGCTATTCTCTCGATTATATTTATTACATAGATATTACACTAATTATAATTTTAATATGTGTTATTTGCCTAATTGACCCTATTTCAAAACCTATAAATACATAAATGTTTTTTTGTTAAAATAAATAAATAAATATTCATGAAAAATATCATTATATAATCCCAATCTAATGTAGAGTACTCTCATTATAAATACACACACTCATCCCTTCTACTCCACTTCATCTTCATATCCCCAATTCTCTCTCTCTCTCTCTCTCTCTCTCTCTCTCTCTCTCTCTCTACTTTTTCTTTGTTCAACATAACAAAAAAAATGTCCGTAATTGTTCGCCAAGCTTACGAACATCTTCCCAATAACCAAATAACCCAAAATGCTAACGTGAGTGGATGGAGTTTCCTCCAATTTCTCTCTGAAACCAAACACATTGTCCAAAACAGAGAAGACGACACAAACAAAACACCTTACGTTCACCCGATCGAGAAGCGTCCCGTAGCGAAACTGAGCCTTGAGATGTGCACAGAGAGTCTTGGAACCGAGAATGGTAGTGAGAGTGGAGACGAAATCTCTTTGCTTGCAATCGAAGCAACAAATATGTCAATGATTCCTCTCACTACAAAACCTGATAAAGTAACTGACTTTACGGTCCGTGAAAACATTTTTCCTCCGCCGTTAAACTCCTCCGTCAACTATAGCCGTATAGTGAAATCGTATGAAGAAGATGGTCGTCTTGTAGTTCAAGCGATTAGGGTTTGTTCACCACCTCGTTGCTTTATATCAGAGCGTCGTGAAGGAAGGCTTCGTCTCTGTTTACTAAGCCAAGATGGAGATAAAGAGTTTGAAGAAAACGAATCCGAAGTTGACGCTTTTGATGAAGAAGAAGGAGAAGAAGACGATCCAGAGGAGGAGGAGGAAGAAGAAGAGTGTATTTTGGGGAATAATGAGAACTTTGAGGGTAAAATTGGAAATAAAAAGTTAAGGAGGTCAAGAAGGAGATGCAATGAAAATGGGCATGAGGCTAAAACCATGCGTAATTGGAATCAGCAGCAACAATTTTGGGTGGCCACTTGAAATTGGAAACTCAAGTCAACAAATAAATTTACTTTTAATACAAAAATTAGTAATATTATTAGTTTTGTTTTTTAAATTAATGATTTAGTATGTGAGGAGAGGAGTGATTCCTAAGGGCATGTACAATGGCAAAAACACCCCATGTTCTTAAATATAAAATTATTAAAACACACACTCTTTCATCTTTTTACTCAACTTTATACCTTTTCTTTCATCCTTTTACTCAACTTTTATTAATTTTATATTTAAACACACCCACTATCTTCTAAAAACACTCTATAAAAAGTTCTTATTTAAGATCACTTTCCAAAAGTTCTTCATTAAATACACCCACTATCTCTTCTCTTTACTCAAATTTTATTAATTTTATATTTCAATACACCCCACAAAAACACTCTATTTCTTCCTTTTACTCAAATTTTAATAATTTTATATTTTAAAAACACCCTAAGATCTCCCCATTGTACATGCCCTAAGTCTCCATTGTATTAGTACGGCTTCTAATTCTATATCTATATACATGCTAAATGTGAGTTATTATATAATTTAAAAAAACTTATCTTCATCTTTTTATTTTCACTGTTTACGTACTGTTATAACCTTTGATTATTCATGTGTCTAGTACAGACATATGCAAGATTCGGATTCATGTATATACATAATATGTATACATATATCTACTGTTGTGAATCTTGTGATATGCCAAAAATACATAGAACTAGCTAGTCACCTAAGTAAACACCTCCATCAAGGTTTCCATTATAAGTTTATTGTTGCTTTGGCACATTTTCTTTTAAGAGAAATTGGGCTCAACAACTATAAAAAAATTATAATCCACTAAATAACCAATTCTCTTAAATCCAATAGTCACAATATTGTCACATCATACCATTTTTGTTAGATTTTAAATTATATATATATATATAATTTTTTTTTATTATTCACCAAATTGACCCTTCTTTTAATTTTTATTTATTTTTTGGTAAGTGAACCTTCTTTTAATCTTTCACTTATGTATGTAATCATCCATTTTGATATTAATTAATACAACCAGAACAAATCAAACAAAAACAAATGTCGTTTGACCTATAATTATTCCAGCCTAACACGGTTCTAATTATATAAAACATGAAAAATGATCCAAGACCAATTTTGTTTTTTTTTGATAAAGATCCAAGACAAATTTTAAATCAATCTATTTTACGTAACCATAATCTATTGTAAAACAGATTTATATAAAACATATTCTAACCACCTTATCATATTAAAAAATTTTAGCGCGTTTTAGGATCAATACATATCTATCAACATATCTTCAACGTTGCTGCAACTTTTAACAAAATAAATAAGAAAGCCTCTTTCAAAAAAAAAAAAAACTCAAAACAAAAAAAAGTCACCAATTCAAAGTGGTCTATGCTACAAAATATGTAAGAGATTAGGGCTAGATTTTTTTTTTTTTAAAATGCGTTTGCGTTTTTAATTGTAAATGTAAATAATACTAATTTTTTCCACATGTATCTCGAAGATTAACGTCCATTTCGATTCGAGATGCATATTTATATTTAAAAATAAATAAACGAATGTCGTTCATGATCGTGTGAGACTAACTTTACACTGTTATTATAGACCAAACGCTTTATCACGTGTGCATATATATATGACGCTTACGCTTACGTGATAGATACATCATACATTAATATCTCTAGCTAGGTCTTTGAAAACGATCTCTCTCCTTTCTTGATATTCTTCACTTTGTCTCGTGCAAATCCGTACGTACAAAAAAAATAGATTTGCAAGTATAAAATTGAGCCAATGAGAAGTAGACAACATTACGAGATGTATTGTCCAATATTCCAAATCTGAATAGCATTCTCTGCAAACGAATAGATGAACAAGAGGATTCTAGCAAAAAAAAAAAAAACAAGAGGATTCTCTCTATATAATATGCCGCTTATAAGTTATAATTGACCAACCAAAATCTAAGTAAATCTCATCATGTGCAGTGTACCCATCTTTTTGGAATATCGATCATTCAATTCCTTTTTCTTAAATATATATCCGATCGGAAAAATTATGAAAAAAAAATTGGGGTCAAAGTTATGGGGACTTTGATTTATGTGTGTTTATGTTACCTCCACACGGCATAGATAAATTAAAATCATTAATTCTAATTGTAATCTGATTTATAGCTGTTCATATTTGCCACAACCCAAACAACATTTTCACATGTGTTACATAACGGAGTTTGAATTAATAAGCTTGTATCTGTAAATCTTTTTCTTAATCTCTAAACACACACAACTAACAAGAATCATGTAATTTTGCTTAGTTGTTGTGACGTGATTTTTTTTTTTTTTTTAATCATAATCGCCATGAAATCATGATTCGTTTTACAACAGAGATTTATGAACAACTTCAACAATACTACTAACCAACCTGAACCGAATACTTTGACATATTTGTTTCGTTGTGTTCAGGTGCCCATTGGGTTAATTTGAATTAACCCATTATACTGGGCCAAGATGAGGCCCAATAAAAATCTGGCTCAAAACACAAAATCTCAACTCCATTTCTCCAAACATGAATCCAAACATGTTGGTTCGCTCTGCTCGCCCAACCCTAGCCTCCATTTGCCGCCATTTCTCCGCCGCCGCTACGACGGTGGACACGGTGGCCGGAGCTGTGGTGAAAACTCGCACCGGAGGAGGAGAAGTAACGAGAGGCAAAAGAGAAGCGAAAGGAGGAAATATCGTCGGTGGAAGAGACACACTAGGAGGTAGGTTACTAAGCCTTACGTATACGAAACGCAGCGCCGTTGTTACTATCCGTCAATGGAAGGAAGAAGGCCATTCCGTTCGCAAGTACGAACTTAATCGGATCGTTAGAGAGCTTCGTAAGATTAAGCGATACAAACACGCACTTGAGGTTCGTCATTGTTTGATCCTTCACTCTTCGATTTGAATGTTTATTGTTAGGGATTTGTAATCAGTAGCTTGATTAGTCTCTGATTCTAATTCAATCGCTGGAATTTGAAAGTTTTTGTTTGTGGGATTTACGAATTTGCATCTGATTCAGTGGTTTGATTTTGAGTTCATTGTGGTTAAACTGTTGTATGTGCAGATATGTGAATGGATGGTTCTGCAGGAAGATATAAAGCTGCAACCTGGTGATTACGCCGTACATTTGGATTTGATATCTAAACTCCGTGGTTTGAACAGTGCGGAGAAGTTTTTCGAAGACATGCCGGATCAAATGCGAGGCCATGCTGCTTGCACATCTCTTCTCCATAGTTATGTGCAGAACAAGTTGTCTGATAAAGCCGAGGCATTGTTCGAGAAAATGGGGGAATGCGGTTTCTTGAAGTCTTGTCTTCCTTACAATCACATGCTATCGATGTACATATCGAAAGGGCAGTTTGAGAAGGTACCAGAAATGATTAAGGAATTGAAGATTAAATCGTCGCCTGATATTGTTACTTATAATCTATGGTTGACTGCGTTTGCCTCTGGAAATGATGTCGAAGCTGCGGAAAAAGTTTATCTTAAAGTGAAGGAAGCAAACCTGAATCCAGATTGGGTGACTTACAGCGTGTTAACGAATTTGTATTCGAAGACCGATAATCTCGAAAAAGCGAAACTTGCTTTGAAGGAGATGGAGAAATTAGTCTCTAAGAAAAACAGAGTTGCTTATGCTTCTCTCATAAGCCTGCACGGGAATTTGGGGGACAAAGATGGAGTCAACTTAACCTGGAAGAGGATTAAGTCATCTTTCAGGAAAATGAATGATGCGGAATACCTCAGCATGATATCTGCAGTTGTGAAACTTGGAGAATTTGAACAAGCCAAAGATCTGTACGATGAATGGGAGTCTGTTTCCGGGACAGGAGATGCTAGAATCCCGAATCTAATTCTTGCTGAGTACATGAACAGAGACGAGATTCATTTAGGAGAGAAGTTTTACGAACGAATAGTAGAGAAAGGGATAAATCCTAGCTATTCTACCTGGGAAATCCTCACATGGGCTTATTTGAAGCGTAAAGACATGGAGAAAGTATTAGATTGTTTCGGTAAAGCCATTGATTCTGTGAAGAAATGGACTGTGAATGTAAGACTGCTTAAAGAAGTGTGCAAAGAACTCGAGGAACAAGGGAATGTCAAAGGAGCGGAGAAGCTAATGACTATACTCCAAAAAGCTGGTCATGTGAACACTCAGCTCTACAATTCCTTATTACGTACTTACGCTAAAGCCGGTGAAATGGCGCTCATAGTTGAAGAGCGAATGGAAAAGGATAACGTAGAGCTAGATGAAGAGACTAGGGAGCTAATAAGAGTAACTAGTCGAATGCGTGTGACTGAAATCTCGTCGAACATTTCTTAGTCCGAAAGATGCAGAGATAGTATCGGTCTGCAACTTCCGCGAACCGAGGAACACACACATTTGGAGTGAATCCATGGAAGCTTTTTGCAATATTGACAGAAGAGATGATCGGATCTAAGAACACCGTTCTCTCGAGTCTCGACCAATCGAAAATACTTGTCTTGAAGCAGTAATACTCCGAAGTCGGGGCGAGTAATATGTTCAAAGCTGCAAAGGAATGGTATTGCTGCAAAAGACTAGTGTGAGTTTTGTTCCTTCTTTGTTTTTAATTTTCTCAATTTAATATTAGTGTCCTATAATATTATGAAAACTCTTTTTTGTGTGTCAATTTTATATATTTGGTTCTTCTCTCTACTTTCTCTATAGGAATAGGATGATGTCAAATAATTTTGAGAAGTTGACTAACTGAAAAATCAACTTCTAATTCTTGATGGGTAGTTATGACTTGTGTAAGCTTATGTAAGCTTCGAAGACTTGTGTCCAAAGTGGATTTGTTAACAGTTAGTCAACCATTTTAACCATAAACCCTTATGTTTTATATTGTAAAGGTTCATAAATTCACTTGTTAATATTAAAATTTTGGTTTCTTATTAAATCATTAATTGATATTCCGTTTATCAACAATTAGACTATTTGCTTATACATTTGTTTTTGAATCTGGTTGTGAATGTGATTATATAATTTTTTCTTCTAAACTTGTTAAATTTTGGATTTGTACCTAAATGGGTAAATAAGTAAATATGAATATCTTTTATGGTTGTATTATTCACCAATACTTATGGGTGATTCTAGCTTAATCTGGTAGGTAAACTACATTTTGGTATTCGTAAAACCGTAAGCCTGTGATGTGTTAGATTATAATTAATCTATTTAAGAACATGGTTAATTTGTAAAACTATAATTGGCAAGTTCGAGCACCTCATACTAATTATTAATTACGAAAATTTCCCTGCTCGATTAGTCATGTAATCTCACGACTAAAATTCGATATACACCTCACTTTGTGAGTGGTGAGGTCATCAAAACTAATAAAAACATTTATAAATAAATTTATAATTGAGAACTTGGGTTGGTTGGTGAAGGTTGTTAAGAAGAAGTGGCGCCGGTTGGTCTTTTGATTTTTCGTTTGATCAATTCGTCTCAAGGTCTAGTTTTTTGTTTTCTAAGAATGAAATAAAAAATAGATAAAGTTTAGTTTAGTAACCATAAAAGCAATACGAGAATAAGATGAACATAAGAACAAGTAATGCGAAACAAAATTTGAATTCTAAGACGACACAAATTTAGTTGAATGAATTTGAATATTTATCTACTAATTAGTCGACAAAACATACACTATATCTACATAGGTGTTGTAATTTGCTTATTGTATAATCGTTGCATTTTTGCTTTTAATTATGTTTTTTGCGTGTTCTCGATAGAAATGTATGTATAGAGAAAAAAATCACAAAGACATTATAAAATCTTAATTTGTAGTTTAGGTATAAACCTTCTTTACTTGTACAAGTGTATGGTTCTTTTAAGGATCAATTTTAAAATCTAAAGTGAAGCATTAAACATATAAAATGTGATTAAAAAATCAAAGGGAGGCGTTTACCCAATACAACTCAACCCACTCCCCGACATGATCTCCTTAATCTTTCTTAGAAACTATATATAATTTAATAATAACTTAACAAAGAAATAGAAAATACGTTCGTTAACAAAAAAAAACCTCTCAAATTTTTTACAGTAAATAAATAAAATCTTTAGTGTAAATTTTTGTTAATGTTAACGTTATTACGTGGCTCGTATGCAATGATCATAGACAAAAATAAAAAACTTTCCAAAATATAAGTTATATGCAAAAAACAAATTTTGTAGTCTAGTAGTTTTAATTAATGTTGGCGTTACTACACGATTACCACGCGGATTAGATGAATAATAGAACCAAAAAAGAGAGAAAACAAACTTTCCATGATGTAAAAAAAAAAAAATTATTGTTTTGCTTTGAAAATTTGAATTTAAAGCGTGTGTAACTCTCGTTTAGTCCTACCTTAGTAATAACGAAGATTCAACCCATATTCAAATAATAAAATCATTAAATTTGTCAACAGAATAATTAATTTTCTTTACAAGAAAAAAAAAAAACTTAATGGCGGCATTAAAACCATACAATATTATCTTAAAAATAATAATAATAATTAGTATTCCAAACAATTTGTCTTCATCGTCTCTCCCTCTACTTTCCAAAGTCCAAACCCATCGTGAGTAATATTTATAGTTAAGTTTCAGGTTAGAAGTTGGGCAAAATCAAACCTCTTCTCCTCTTTCTTTTTCTTTGTCAAACTTTCCATTGATCCTCTCTTAATGTTCTCTTCTTCTTCTTCTTCTTCTTCTTCTTCTTGATTAATTCAAAGTAATTTAATCTCTTAAAACTTAAGTTTCGAAATTCAGTTTTAAAATGGGTGACATCATCGATCACAAAGATAGGCAAACATGGTTACCTTCTCATGTTCTTCAAGATCCTTTGTTTGATCATTCCAATAAACATCAGGTTTATATCATCTCATATCTAAGTTTTTTTTCTTTCTATCTGATTATTATTAGCATGTCGATTTTCTTGTTTTATAGTTATTAATTAATGTATTAAGACATTTGCAGAAATCCGCTAAGAACCAAAACCATCACCACCACCACCACGCGAGCGTTGGACTCCGCCGGACCACCGCGCATCCTTTCAGAGAAACTATTCCTTTGGTAAGTCTTTTGGCCTTTTTTCGATCACTTTAACGTTTTTTAAAAGAAATATCGTTATAGACATTACTATCGACTTTAATTCTGAATTTTTTTTTTTCTTGTAAATATTTTAAAAATTCAAAACTCAAAATTTTGTATATTTGTTTTTGTGTATTGAAGAACTATAATACAAGACAAAAGCAACAAAGCAATTGGCAAAGGACTAACGGAGAGGACCGAATGCAAGCATTTTTCTTGGTTTCCCCGGGCCGTACAACTTCTGGTACCGGAGTTTTCCTTCCGGCCACCGCTTCTCGTCCGCCTACCAAAAAACCAGGTTATTATTAATTAAATCTATGCTAATTATGTATGAAACAGAAACGTGCATAATGTTTTCAATTGCGTAAATCTTTTTAGTTTTTGGGTTTAGGCTTGATGAGTTAAAAAAAAAAAAACGCATTTTAAACTCATTTACGTATGATTTGATCTTATGTAACTTTGAATATGACATGAACATTATATGGTCACAGCTTGTTCACCGGTACTTCTCCCGGCTCGTGTTGTTCAAGCGCTCAATCTCAACGTTCATAACAATGGAATCCATATTTCTCCCCGTTCAGGTTTTTTTTTTCCCGACCATTATTCTCTATTTTTTACTTTGTCGGCCCGCTTTTTAAATGGATCACATTATATATTTTTTTGTTTTGTTTTGAATGTAGAAATTCGAGAAAATGATTCGAAGAAGAAGAGCCAAATGGTGATGGTAACACCTATGAACATTGAAGTAGAAACTCCGATTGACTCGCCGGAGAAACTTCTACCGGAGGAATGGATTTATTGATGACCCGACCATTGTGCCATTAACCAATTTGGAGAAGTAGAATCAAATAAAAATAAAATGAAAGATTCTATGTAGATTCTTGCGTCGTGTATGCTTTCGTCGTTACCATTGGGTTGGTAATTAATTATGCTCAAATAAATACCAGGCCGTTTGTGAAGAATGTGTATATTCATAATTTGAAATCCTTATTTTAAATTTTCCAATTTCTCTCTCTTTTTTCTTTAGGGTTTGCATTTAGTTGTCACCATTATTAATGGATTTCTTAGGGAGATTGAATCAAGTTCAATATGAATATGTCGATGCTAACAACAACATTACTATCGGGCTTAAAAGGTCGAACCAAGACTAGTATACCTTTTATTTTAGTGCATAATGAACTTTTGTTTTGGTCAAAGAAATATAATTAACTAACATGATTTTTAATGAAAATATATGTAAAAATAAGTTGCGCAAGCAAAAATATAATCAAAGTGAAATCTCAATTTTCTTATGATATAATTGCAAAAAGCGAAAGTTATCAAATGATTCCACACAAAATTATGAAATCGGTAAAAATATGGAAATGATGTTATATTATGTGTTATAGTCCGACTTTAATTCCAATTATTAACATTGTGGAATTGTATAATCGTGGAAAACCAAAAAAAAAACCCGTTGAATGAAATATAGAAATGGTTTATGAAACAAAAAAAAAATAGTGTAATAGCCAAATTCTTGTGTTATTTGTTCTTATAAACCTTGTGGAATCACATAATGGAATAAAAATAGTGAAACTATTCCACCATCATGAATGTTAATAGTCAATAATCATATTACTCGAGTTATTATTGTAAGGTCAATTGTTTTGTGTGTATGTGGGGTTGTTTTTGTTAAATCAAAAACCAAGCTGGGTGTTTGCATGTAAAAGTAAACCAAATCGGGTCATAACCAAATATTTGAAGAAATTGGAGACCGTCGGTGTTAAACAGAGTCTTTAATTTGTTAAAAAACAATAAAGGCCCAATTATTTTTTCTTCCCCCTCCTCCTCCTCCTCCTCCTCCTCCCGCTCTTGCTTCTTTGCCATTGCTGTTTCGAGCTCTCTCTCAAAGCCCTAGGTTTCTTCTTCCTCTCTCGCCATGAAGCTCGTAAGGTATGATTTCTCGTTTTATCTGCTGATTTCTCTATTTGCTTCGGTTAATGGGTTTTGGGTCGAAAAATTCTTGTTCTTCGCTGTTTGATTTCGTATCGGGATTTTGTTTTTTTGTTCGCAGGTTTTTGATGAAATTGAACAATGAAACAGTCTCAATCGAGCTTAAGAACGGAACAATTGTTCATGGAACCATTACAGGTAACGCTTCTCTTTATTCTCTAGCTCGATTCGGTGTTTTAGGGTTTTGCTTAAAATCTACGATGCTTCTTGTACGATGGATTTGTGTTAGCTCTTAGTTTCTCTGGTGATTGTTCGTATTCACAAATCCTGAGGTGTAATTTGAGTGTTGATTTTCTTACCCTAGAAATACTTTGTCAGTGTCAGATGCAGATGGTACACAAGATATTGCTTTAAAATCAGAGGTTTATGAGATAGTTTAACTCTTCTTGAAACTTTGATCACCCATGAGATAGGTTAGTTTTTAACAATGGAGCTTTTGTATTCACAAATTCTGAGGTGTGATTCTGTTGTTAGTGATAATACCTAATGAACTTTGAGTTTAGCGAGAATGTTGATTTTAAGCTAGAAAAGTCATTGTCGGTATCAAAACTTGCGATTGCAAGAATTGAATGACACGGTCGAGTCAGATGCAGATGGTATAGTAGATTTTGGTTTAGATTCATTTGAGATTTATGAGATTGTTTAGTTGTTCTTTTGAAATCTGATCACCCACCCATAAGCAGCACTATACTAGGAGAAACATGACTAACGTGTAAACCAAAGATACATCAAGTCCCGTTTGAATGAGATTTAGTACTTGAAAGTTCCTCTTCCATTTAAATCCTTGTAAAGAAGATCCCTGAATTTGTATATACCTGTTTCTGTATGACTTCTTTTAAGCTTCTCTTTTACTTTCATTCGACTGATTGATTTCCTTGTCCAATACAAGTGGTCTCTACTGTTAATGTTTGGTTTCATTTCATTTTTCTGCCATCATCTTGTTTAGAATGAAATAATCAATCACCACTAACCGGTGTTATCTCTTTGCAATGACTTAATGCAGGTGTAGATGTTAGTATGAACACTCATTTAAAAGCTGTGAAGCTCACTTTGAAAGGGAAGAATCCAGTTACATTAGACCACTTAAGTGTCAGGGGAAACAACATTCGCTATTATATTCTTCCAGACAGCTTGAATCTCGAGACTTTACTGGTCGAAGACACTCCAAGAATCAAACCGAAAAAGCCAACTGCAGGTAACATAAACATTTCTCTTCATCCATTCTTAACTTAACGAAGTAAAACAATTTTCATCTTCTTCGACTTTTTGTGGTTTTATGCATATTCTCATCATTTTATTGTTCGCATCGGTATATCAGGGAAAATTCCACCAGGTGGTCGGGGACGTGGTCGTGGAAGAGGTCGTGGCCGTGGCCGTGTCGGTGGTCGTTAAGCATTTTGCAGTGATCCAGAGTTTGGTCTTTCTTTTTTTGTAAGAGCTGGATTGTAAAAGATCTATCTTGTAGTGAGATTTGGTGTCATGAAGACAAATTCTTGTAATCTTTAAGTTTCATGATTTTGAGATTTGATACGTTATTGCCAAACTTATAGCACTCTCCAACAATCAATGTCGTTTTATTGCTGATTTCATTCCTTTATTACATAATCTGATAACACTTTTGGGTACAAGAAATCAAATCTTGACCTTGTTTCCAAGAATCTGATTAAAGTAAAAGTTTAAATTATGATAGAGCCTTTCATGACAGTCGCAGCTTTGCCAGTGAGCAAAACTCTCTGCTTCTCCTTATCATAATGAACCTTCAGAGAGAGAGAGAGAGAGAGAGAGAGAGGAATCACCGCGTATGCGAGGAAATCACACTTGTTCATCTTGAGGCTCCAGTAATGTGCTAATGAACAATGTGCACTTCCACATACAGAGTCCTGAGTTAGCAAAGAGCCAATCAATGAGGTAAAGGAAAGACTACAGAAGTAAGAAGAGGGTTGATCAAAGCTCAATAACCTCATTGAGCCCTAATTTCGGAGCAAAGAGTCTACTGCAGAAATCATAAGCAGATCCTTGAGGAGGATGAGCGGTAACAATCATCACTTTACCGGGGCATTTCATGATTTCATCGATTCTTGGCTGCAAATCAATCACAGATTCCCAAGATGAAAGCACAACCTGTAATCAGATGGGATAAGAAACACTTAAACATGAAACCAACAAAAAACATTATAGGAAGTTTACAATTCTGAAATGTATAACCATGATTTGATCTGTTGAAGTTGATTTAGTAGCTCCTTTCAAGGGTTTCAAGACGAGTTTTTCTGTTGTAGTTCTTATGAGATCAATAATTGTAGCTCCGTTCAAGGCTTTAGAGAACATGGAGACATCATTGGAGCTATACTCACAAGTTGTAATCACAGGGAAGTTTAGTTCGATGAAGAAAGATCCTTTGGCTTCACAATCATCCAACTTTTTAGCAGTTAGAATCCCCGAGTGAGTGAAAAACTCGACCATGTCAGAAGAACCAACCAAACCATTTGAGAAGATAGTATGAGCAGATGCTAATGTTGCATGACCACATATATCTCTGTCATACAAAGAATTCACAAGCTATGAGTATAGGGAACAAAATCAAGATTCTAACAACGAAAAAAAAGCATCTAGCTTTCGTTGATTATCTCATTTAAAAGCATCTCATTCAAATATTATTACTTTCGTTAATTATATAATTTTTTTTATTAATTTATATAATCTCTTTTGTTTGGCATTTCATTTTTTTATTTTTTTAATTGAAATTTATATTCTCTTTTTTTTTACGGTTTATATTCTTTCTATTTTCTATCTTAATATTTTTTATAATTAGTTTGGATTATTAAAAATTTCTTTTCCCCTAAAGTTTGGACTATTAGAAAATTTTCTGTTTTTCTAATTAGTTTTAGACGATTAGAAATTTCTTTTTTTATTATTGGTTAGTTATTTGATAATTTATTTTAATTGTTTTGCATTTTTAATTGAAAATTTTCAAAAAATGCCACTTTTTAAAAATTAATTTTTCTTTATATTATTTATATTTGAGTTAATTATGTTCTATTATGGTTTGTGAGGTTTTAGAGATCAAAACATTTTTTAGGGTTTAAAATTTTAAGATATAGGCGTTATAAATCTATAATTAATGAGATTTTTGCAAATGGATACCTCTAAGTGGAATTCTTGCAAATGTGCACACAAAAGGTGTCATTTTTGTAATTGTCCCTTTTTAATTTTACTTTTCCTTAATTAAAATTTAAGATTTAACACATGTCATTATCCGATCAAAATTTAAACATATATCATGATCATATTGATAAAAATTTAAGTATGCTTGTAGATTTCTTTTTATTTTCTTTTGAAGTATGATTATGTATATCTTAAACCATTGAGATGTTTAAATCTTTTTTAATTTTTTTTTTCAATTTATATATTTCTTTTGTTTACTATTTGTCTATTTTTTTTTGTTTTATTGATATTTCTATTTTTTTTTAGGTTTTCCATGGCTTATATCTTCTCTGTATTCTATCTTTTTTAATTAGTTTTGACTATTTGAAAATTTTCATTTATATTCCATCTTAAATTTTCATTTTTAATCTTATAGTTTACATTTTTTTTTTTTAGTTTACAAAAATAAGAATTTGTGAAGAATAAAAAGAGAAAGTAATAATATGTTACTATGATGTTTTGTAAATTTTCCTCTTTATGTTAAACTTATAAATTTCCTTTTCAAATTAGTTAATTTATTTTATTTAGATTTTTTAGAACGATTGACACATGTCATCATCTCAATCAATATTAAACATATGTCACAATCTCGTGAGTTACAGTTTTACTTACTTGTCAAGTTCTCATCGCGTGCATCTCTTTTATATAATAAGATTTTTATAGATACTCATGAAGGACCTTTGTTGGAGATGCTCTAACGTCATTTATTTTCTTTAAATCTCTACTCATAATTTAGGGTGGTGTGGCAATTCACAACGTTTTCCTCGCTTGACATTTTTAAATTTCTGCATCTCCTATAAAGAAGCCCCTTACTTTGGGGTGAATAAAAGACAGCTAAGACAGAAAACAAATATGAGCCTAGGCTCCGATCTCACTGCTCTTGAAGAACTAACGTCGAATGCAAAGCAAATACAAGACGATGTATTGACAGAAATACTCAAAGCTAACGCAAACACAGAGTACCTCTCACGTTTTCTCCATGGTAGCTCTGATAAAGAGCTTTTCAAGAAGAATGTACGGGTCGTTAGCTATGAAGATATGAAGCCTTATATCGATCGTGTTGCCAATGGAGAGCCCTCTAATATCATTTCGGGCAAACCATTACTAGATTTTTCCTAAGGTACGTATATACCATCTTAATCATCCTGACAATTTCTAGTCTAAATTTTTTTTTCTTACAGTTTATATAAAATGGTTATGTAGCTCTAGAACTTCAAGTGGAAATCCAAAGATATTTCCTGCGAATAACATATTCTTTGAGAAGGTTCTCTTCGTCTCTGCTCTACGCTCGCTCGTTATGTCCAAGTAAATTTTCTTCTATACTTCTCAGATAAAGGTCACATCTATTGTAAAAACGTTTTTTTTTGTTTGAATTAATTTTACATTCAATTCAAAAAAAAAAAAAAAAATTGTACTATACATTTGCTTCTTTTATGTGTTGTCTATGAGGAAGATGGATTCATATATTTTTTTGGTTTGTAGGCATTTTGATGGTCTTAAGCAAGGAAAGATGATGAGGTTTGTTTTCAGTTCACTGGAATCCACAACTCCTTGTGGTTTGCCTTTCGCTACCTCGACACCGAGCTTTACAAAGAGCGAATATTTTAGGAACCAGCCCAAAAATTTAACAAGTCCTGACCAAGTCATATTGTGTCCAGATGCCAAGCAGAGTATGTACTGTCATCTTCTCTGTGGTCTTGTCCAAAGAGACGTGGTGTTGAGTGTAGGTGCTATCTACGCAAGCGGCTTGCTTCAAGCAATCCATTTTCTTGAAAATTACTGGAAAGAGTTGTCTAATAATATCAGATTTGGTCACGTTAGCGAGGGGATCACCGACCGTGGTTGTAGAGACTCTGTCTCTATCATCCTTGGAGAACCAAATCCTGAATTGGCAGATGTAATCGAACGCTGAGTGCGGACAAGAATCTTGGCAAGGTATAGTTTCACGACTGTGGCCTAAAGCCAAATTCATTGAAGGTGTTGTTACAGGAACTATGTCTCAATATATTTCAACATTGGAGTTGTACTCTGATAAATTGCCTATTGTTTCCACAACTTATGCGTCTTCTGAAACATATTTCGGCATAAATGTGAATCCTCTATGCAAACCACAACATGTGTCCTACACATTTCTACCCAATCTATCATATTTTGAGTTCATTGAGGTTGATGTTGATGGAGGAACCATGGACCATGTTGTTGATCTTGTGGATGTCAAGTTAGGTCGCTACTATGATCCCTTGGTCACAAACTATTCAGGTTAGTCCCCTATCAAATGTATAATATTTGTTTCAACTTTCAACTAATGTTGTTACTCAACATTTCTTGTTAGGTTTACACAGATGTAGAATTGGAGATGTTTTACAAGTTACTGGTTTTTACAACAACACATCTCAATTCAGATTCGTACGTAAAAAAAAATACGGTTCTAAGCGTCTACGTAGAGCCAACGACTGAAGAAGAACTTCTAAAGGCGATTGCTAGCGCGACCGTTGTTCTTGAATCTTCGGGTTTGATGTTGACGGGTTTCACATGCTATGCTGATGTCTCCACTGCTCCAAGGTCACTACGTTTTTTACTTGGAACTCAAATCCAGAGTGAAGAATAGCAATAATGATCTAATGCTTGATAACAAGGTAATTGTGGAATGTTGTTGTGTCATGGAGGAATCATTGAATGGTATTTATAGAATGTTTCAGAGTAAAGATGGATCAATTGGAGCTCTTGAGATAAGAGTGGTTCAACAAGGAACATTTGATTCTCTCAGGGGTTTCTTTATCTCAAAAGGTTCTTCTATATCTCATTACAAGCCACCTATATGCATAAACTCTTCTGAGGCTTTAAAGGTTCTTGAAGAGAAGGTTCTTGCTCGGTTCTTCAGCGACAAATCCCCATCTTTCTGATCACCTACTTGAAGAAAAATCAAGGAACATAGTTTATTTGGTGAGACTTTGTTTGTGTGTGGAGAAATTTCTTGTGTGTTTTCCTTTTTTCTTGTTCATCTGTACTATTTCTTTGTGTGTGTGTGTGTGTTTTAAGTGTGTTATTGATGCATTGTCCAATGGTTTATTGAAATTTAACTTGATTTTGGATAAAGCTTACTTTTGTCCAAAATTAAAACTTGAGTTTTTATAGTAGAAGAGTCTACATAATAGAAAAGATATATCTGTACTATGGAAGGCTATAAGAATGTAGATTCTTATTCATAATAGAAAAGATCTTTGAATCTACATCATTTTTATTGACAACTTGATAAACTTTTCATTCCAGATATCGAAATCTCGACTTTTGGAAGTCAAAGATTTAAACTAAGACAGAGCCTTTCATCACAGTGACAGCTTTCCCAGTGAGAAAGACTCTCTGCTTCTCCTTATCATAATGGACCTTCACTGTTCCACTCCTACGCGAAGCCTAAACACCAATTTCCCCAACTCAAATCACAAATCACAAATAGCTTCAAAATGCTTGTAAATTATAGATTAGAGGGGGAGAGAGAGGAGTCACCGCGTAAGCGACAAAGTCACACTTGTTCATCTTGAGGCTCCAGTAATGTGCACTTCCACAAACAGAATCCTGAAGAAACAAAGGAACCAAGCAAAATAGGTAAAGGTAAAGCCTTTTTTGTGCTTTGTTTACGCCTAGGCGGATAGATTTTTAACCTCATCGACTCCTAATTTGGGGGCGAAGATCCGGCTACAGAAATCATAGACAGATCCTTCAGGAGCAGCAGCTGTAACAATAATCAATTTTCCAGGGCATTTCAACATATCATCCATTCTTGGCTGCAGTTCAGTGACACATTCCCAAGTTGGAAGCACAACCAGCAACCAAATGATCGTTGCTCAGATTCAAAGTCGTATAAAGATGAGGCCTTTTTCAAGTCAATAATATGTTTTGGATATGTGAGCAGACATGAAATTAAAGCATATATGCATGGAAAGTTGGAAGTATTCTCGAAATGCATACAATGATTTTATCGGTTGAAGCTGCTTTGGAGGTGATTGTACGTATCAGTTGTGGTTGCTCGGATATCAACAATGGTAGCTCCATTTAAGGCTTTGGAAAACATGGAGATGTCACTTGAGGAGTTGTACTCACATGTTGGAATCACAGGGAAATCCAATTCAATCAAGAAAGGTTTTTTTCTTTTCATAGTCATAGAGCTTGACAGTTTCCAAAACCTTTTTAGCGGTTAGAATCCCCGAGTGAGTGGCAAACTCGATCTCCTGATCTGAATCAACCAAACCGTTTGAGAAGAGAGAGTGAGCAGATGCTAAGGTTGCATGAGCACATAGATCTACCTACGAGAAAGAATCAAGCTCTTGTCAAATGCTTATTATATAGATGATTATCATTTTAAATGTTTGAAACTTGCAAAACCTCAAAAATTGGAGTGAACCACCGCAGAACGAAGTGTGGGGCAGTGATTGGAATGACAAAACAAGTCAAAGGAACGTTGAATTCAGCGGCCAGAGACTGAAGCCAAAGGTCGTCTCTCTCATTCTCCTTACAATCAAGAAAACACACTACTGCTGGGTTCCCTTTGAAGGCTGACTCAGTGAATGCATCAACCTGTTTTTAACAACAACATTGATCGATCTTGAGAAGCTGAAACATTTCTAAGTGAAGTTACATTGCTACATTTTCAGAAAGACAAAAAAAAAAAAACATAAAGAAGAAAGTTACATTATCTTACAAAATTTAATATGCATGACGCTTAAAGTGAATGTAAGCGTTTTTAATGTAAATTGAACACGTTTGAGATTATGGATGACCTTAAACTTATTTAGGCTCACCAAATCCAAAAAGTATCGTGTTAGTGTGTAAATCTTTTTAAATAAAAAAAATAATAATAATAAAAAATGAAAATGATGATTTTCGAAATTCAACTATTAATGTTTGATTTGTAAAGTTGTACGTTTATAACAAAATCGCAAGTTTAATTAGAGTAATATGGATACAATTAAACGATTATATATATAAAAAAATTATATGATCAATCACATATGATATCCAAATGGACACAAAATACAATTTTTATAAGGTAATTAACATCGGCAAATGATTCATATTGTTAAAACAAATGTTTAAATGCTAAAATGTTATATTTTAGTTGGACTTAAATTAGTAACATACAGTATAAACTCTATAAATTAATAATGTTGGGATTATGATATTTTATTAATTTAGAGAGTTATTAATTTACAGGAAAAAGAAAGTTTCCATAATCTTCTAAATTTTTGTTTATTTGAATTTTTTATTTTAAACTAAACTATATTTCTCTTAAATTAGTTTTACTCGTTTTGTTTGTGTTAATTACATCTAATAATGATTGAGTTATACATAGATTTCAATCTTAAAAAAAGAACAAACAACACTAAAATGATATATGAATATACCTTAAATGTGTATGTATAAAATTTTATATGTCAAATATTAATTTATGGTATTATTGGGACCATATATTTACATAGAGACTTTATAATATTTATTATCTTATTATCTTATCGAATTGTACTATATTTTACATTGACCCGACTTAGGACCAACAAAAATTATTAATTTATAGAGTTTATTAATTTATCGAGTATTAATTTATAGAGTTTCTACTGTATGTATTTGCGAGGTTATGTTAAAAAAATTAATGTAAATACAGTAAAACCTCTATAAATTAATAATGTTGGGACTTTGAAAATTTATTAATTTAGAGAGATATTAATTAATCGATAAATTAATAAATATTAATTTATAAAGAAAAATCTATTTTAAGTAATAATTCTCTTAATTCTTTTTTATCGAATGATGTTATATCAAAGAATTTAATTGAATTTTTTGCAAAAATGACATACATTAATTTAAAATTATGATTAAAATCATTGATTATCGAAATAGAATGAATGTTAACATCATAATACACTATTCAATTAAAATAATACATGTTTCTATGTATAAAATTTAGAAAAATCATGGTTATTATCATGATGAATACATTTATAAAGAATTATGTGTAAAGAATCAATTATTTTGTGTATAATTTTTCGCAAATTTTTGATACATACCTACAAAGAAATTCTAAAAAAAAAAGTAAATATAAAGATAAGTTCTAACAAGATACAACTTTATGTCAACGAAAATCATTAAAGTCATGTTTTAGTATATTATCATAGTTATATATGCATAATTATATATGATTATTAATTTATACTATTATTGGGACCATATTTTACGTAGGAGTTTCAAAAAAAATTATTATCTTATCATCTTATCGAATTTTGTAAATTTTGACATTGGCCCGACTCGGGACCGGAGAATTTTATTACTTTATAGAGATTATTAATTTAAAGAGTCTTAATTTATAGAGGTTCTACTGTATGTAGAGAATTACAACATGACTTATAGAATTAATTAAAATGTTTTGATTGGTTAATTTAATTGATGTGTCCCTTCAAATTCTCATTGAGTGACACATACGATTTTTTCAGTTAATGTTTGCTCAATTAATATATAGAGGATAATGACTGATGGGAAAATTTAGTCGATAGTATTGAAATCTTTCTTAAAAATGGAAAATTTTAACCAAGCGGTGGTGAGCTAGTGATTTCCATTTGGGGAGGAATTGCTTTGTGGGTAGGAATTGCTTTGTGGGTTTAGCCAGAGTTCAATTCCCCTCAAACGCGAAATTCTCTACCATTTTCATTTGACCAGTCGAAGTGGTGTCACGCTTTAGGCCTACTAGAAAACTTGGTGATTGAGGTACTCGATGACTACACTTACCCTGGAGGGATTAGTTGGGTGGCAAAAACCCGGATCACCCGTGGTTATTAAAAAAAAAAAGAAATTTAGTTGGAGGATCAAATGAGTCACGGTTATTGTCACAAAAATGACGAATGGATTCATAGTATGAGGAAACTAAAATACAATTAAAATGCAACTTATTAGGATTGTTGGACTAGTGAGCATTACATACAAGTTCATCAATTCCAACAGGAACCAAGAGTACATTCCAATGTGAAGGTCATTGATCATAATGAAGTTGATTTCATAATTTTATTGACAACTTGATAACACTTTTTTTTTTCAGTTTTATTACAAAATAGTTTGGTAAAATGCCAAACGCAAATGGAAGCGCGTTTACATTTACAATTAATAAAGACACACAAACAAACAAATGAGCGACCAACATATTTTGTTTCTATCAAATCAAATATGTTTAATAGTACAAATTGTCTCTTTCAATCAATACAAGCCACACACACAAAAAATGAAAGAAACCGATGCAAAATGAACACAGTGGTCAGAAGCTGCCTTATCAGCTATCATTGGCTCCTATGACCGAACACAAATAAGAGCTTGTTTTGTATCATCATCTTATGTCAGACCAAGACATGGCCTTCCATTACACTCACGGCTTTGCCTCTAAGGAGAACCCTCTGCTTCTCCTTGTCTAGATGAATCCTAATTGTTCCACTTCTACGCGAAGCCTAATCAAATAGATTTCCAAAAAAAGAAAAAAACTTCAAATCATTCTCTAGGAAGCACTAAAACACTACTTGGAGAAATTAAAGAGAGTAGAGATATTTACTTGGTAGGCTAAGAAATCACATTTGTCCATCTTGAGGCTCCAATAATGTGCTAATGCACAATGTGCACTTCCACAAACAGGGTCCTGAAAAAAGCCGGCACGCAAAAGACATCAAATTCTTTCGTGTTTTGTTCACTCCTAAGAGCAAAGACAAAAAAAGAAAGATACGACTACTCTTTTAACCTCATTGACTCCAAATTTAGGGGCGAAGTATCGACTGTAGAAATCATGGGCACATCCTGCAGAACCAGAAGCTGTCACAATTATTCCGTTGCAGGGGCATTTCAATATATCATCCATTCTTGGTTGCAATTCAGCGACAGATTCCATAGATGAAAGCTCAACCTGCAAACCAAATGCATAAGAGAGTAAATAATAACAGTCATAAGAAAGATTTAGATGCAGGACAAGAAAATGTTTTTGAATAGGAAAACCAAAACTTTGAAAATGTTGGACAGTTTCTGAAAATCTTACGATGATGTTGTTGTTCGTGGTAGCTTTAACATCGACAATAGTAGCTCCGTTCAAGGCCTTTGTGATCAGTGAGAAAGATTCATCATTGAGATTTGCATCACAAGTTTGAATCACAGGGAAATCCAACTCGATCAAGAAAGCTCCTCCTTTCACTACTCCACCATCGTTGAGCTCTAAAGTATCCGAAACACGCTTCGCTATAAGAATCCCTGATCTTGTGACAAACTCAACCTTATCTGAATCAACCAAATCATTTGAGAAGAGACAATGAGCTGATGCTAAAGTTGCATGACCACAAAGATCCACCTACACATCAATAAACGAGCTTTAAAAATCCTCTAAATTAAGCATCACAATTACTTATTCAAGATTTTGGATAATCCCATATCAAAAGGGTCTCACTAAAATTTCTCCAAGTCCAAAGAAACACTATAAAGCT